>JASGXE010004005.1:0-25205 GCA_030068105.1 Sinentomon sp. SZTP_YWyxl | reverse complement strand
TCCTTGACGGCTCCTAAATCGGCCTACTAACTTAGGAGGGCTCCTATGTTAGGAGGCCCAATTGAATAAGGCCCCAGATATTCAATTCCCTGTCCAAGATAAACTGCGGTCAGCAAATTTACTCACAATTTTTTAGGTTTATTCTCAGTCCGCACTGTAACCATCAAAAACTGTGTGTACTGTAGTTCAGGCATTTAATTTAATTTAAGGTTAATTTGCATGGGCAAGGCCCTGGCGCAAATCAGCAATGAGGGATGGCATGAATAAACAAAGAATGAATGCACTCGGATGACCTCAACGTAACATCGAAATAATAAAGAAGGTCATAATATTCCATGTTGTTCGGCCAACCATGACCCTACATTGCTTTTAAAGGTAGCCACACTAATATCCTCACCATTTCCAAAGACACTAGGATGTAGCTATTTAAAATGAGTTCGTTCCCCATTAACTATCCTTGAAACAACTATCAGCTCACAAGGTGCACCAAACAACAGGAGTGTTGTTTTGGTTTCCAAGTAGACGCGTTTGAACCATAGAGATAGAGACATGGTTGGGAACCAAGTCTTGACATAGCCACTCCCACCCGACAGGTCATTTTGTAAAGTTGGCTTGCCAATTTTGTGGAACTGACTAGAGCACTCCCATGTTTGTACTGCCATTGCAGTGGATTATCCAAAATTTCTGTTCTGCAGCGGTTTGTGATGTGGTTGGTGCTCGAATTTCAGCGATGAAGCTCCCTCCAAATCAGAGTTATCAAGCTTTATTTTTTGTGAAGGGTCACCTCATTTCGAACTGGCATCCCGTGCCCTGGGAATCAAAATCTTCAGGAAAAATCATCCTGAATGGAGCACTAACGTTGAAATTTCAGTACCATCCAGCCCAATGTAGCACCAGCTGAATTTTGTTCCAGAAAAGAGAGGTGAAATAAAATCGGAGGAAAAAGATTAGAAATGGCTGGAACACTTTCCGTCATTAGCTTTACATTTTTGACCCTTTACATTACGCCAACGGATGGCCCCATGGCACCCCTGGTCTGGGCCCTGGGTTTTGTTCAATCAAAACATCGCAATTCCAGTCAGAATTTTAGATTTGAAAAAAGAAACCCCAAGACAAGAAAAATTGGGTGAAGAATTAATTGTATTGCCAATTTGATCAATGGATGGCCACATGGCACCCCTGGTGTGTGCCTCAAAGCCTGTTGTGTTTATTTCCAAGAGTGGATACTGGAAGCAAAGATGCAGGATTCGACATATGAGTCCGGTGGCAGCGGACTGAAGCTTGGTGGCAGAGCTTCGCGAGGAATTGGTAAAAGGGGGTCCCTTAAGGCCCTCCTTCCAATTCCATCGCTTTATTTGCAACCGCAGCTTCTTTCCGGGGCTGCAAGGAGGGGTTTTTTTTATCTGGCCCTCACGGATCGGGTTTTCCCCCTACCTCCAGGGCCACGCTTTGACGTTGGAACCACCCTGGTCCAAAAAAAAAAAAAAAAAAAAGATTCGACATGCTTTTGAATGATTCCGTACCCCTGATCTGCTGCTGCCAAGGGGCCGGGCTGCGCCACGGAAGCTGGCAGAACTCCTCCCTCTTCGTGGAGGGCTGTATCTGCCACTGAAATGGCAGGATTTGAATTTCGGTCCCTCATTTTTTTATATCATCGGGATTTTACCAATGGTCAGAATGCACACTGCAACAAAATAATGATAAGCCAGAGATCGCATTTATAGCAGAGGGAAAGGCAGCAGGATTAAAGCTGTCAAGAGGGGAATTTCTCAATTTAGGGGGGACCTACCCCTGGCTGGTGAACTTTTTTGTTTTTCAACCGATTTGGTTCAAATTTTTCGCACATTTTAGACATGCAAAAGGTATTCTCTGTGCAAAATTTGGTCGCTCTAGGCCACAGGGTTGCAAAGTTATGAGCTCACAAACATGAAAGATAAGCGCTTGGCAAGAAATGGTCTAACATCATCATCATCAAGTGCCGAAGTTCATATTTTGACCAATTGAGTAAAAGATCATACAAGGGTGCTGACAGAGCCGGATTTTCAACATTCCTGCTACTTGACCAAAAACGAAGGCATTGCCGGGCTGCTTTTGCTGATGCGCGGTGCGCTACAGGCTGGAAAAAATGGAAATCCGGTTCTGTCAGCACCTCCAGCGTGGTTTTTTGCAGCAGAGTGCAAAATTTGACCTTTCTGGCTCAAAAAATGTGAATGCTGCAGCAATTCTGCTTTAGCGAGACAACAAAAAACCCATTTACGTAAACGACATTTGTTTGCAAGAAACAATTTTCAAGTGATTGAATATCCCAATGCGTTTGACGTACAGCCTCGGTCCATAACTTTTGTACCAGACAAGCGGCCGTATTCCCCATTGCAACTCACCTCAGTGCCACTCATACGTCCATTCAACAGAGGGATGCATTGTTTGCAACAATGCAAAGGAATAAGCGTTTGCATAGATGAATTTGAATAACACAACTCTGTCCATTGAATTGCGTTATTGACGTGCAGCCTGAGGGTCCAGTTGCAATTTTGTACCAGACAAGGTATCAAAGAACGGGTTTCACCGTTGGATTCAGGAAATATGCAAGTATAAAACCATGCCAAAACCCAGATTCAACAAAAATGTCAGATTTTTTTAAACACAGGGGTGGGTTTGAAATTTTGACAGATTGAAAATTGTGCAAAAATTATTTTTTTTTTTCAAAACCAATGCACTTTTTTTATTCTTTTTGAATAAAAATCACATTTTTTATTTCAGGTAGTTTTTATAATTAAATTTTTAATTAGATTCAATCAGTGCAAAACAATAAATGCAAAAATAGTGTGCAACAAACAAGCAAAATTGTTGCCTTCCAAACATAGAACAGAATCATATGCAGAAGAAGAATGACTCCATTCTACAATGGAACAGCATGAGAGAGGTTGAAAAATTTCCATCAAAACTCAAAATTCTGCCATCAATCAATTTCCAAATTGAGTTGATCAAAAACATAGAAATCCCTTTTGTGTCACTAGTGCAAAATTTGCAAACAGAAACGTTTGATGGCCACAATCTTGAGCGATCGCTTCGTGAAAATGGTAAAGTGTGAAGATGTTCGTTTTGATCATTCGCTCGTCTTGCAATGAGGAATGATCATTCTAACTCATTTTGACTCCTCCAATCTGTTCATATGATACAATACTTCGTACGACAATATGCTCAGGAACCACTCACTGGTCCTCCTATTGTCGTGATACATGTCCCCCAGGTTGCTCAAATAAACCAGGTGCAGAAATCTAAACGAGTTGGAGTCATAATTGCCAGTAGCAAGCACGATAACCCCTGATTAAATCATTTTCCATGGGTGGAGGTCAGAGAGCTGTTTCAGCCTGTCTCCTCATCAGAAACAGTGATCTGGTCTTTTCCCGGTTGGTTGCATGCATATTGTGCTTGTTGAAAAAGAGAAAAATTTCAAAAATTTCATTTGACACCATTCCATGGAAAATCCAGCGACAAAAACTAATCAACATTCAAACTGAGGGTTTCGAGCTAAGTCAGGACCAAACACCTTGGTCCCTGACAAAGCCACCTCTCTGCAAAAAAAGCCAGAATGCAAATGCCACGCAAATGATCATGGTTGCTGCTGTTTTGAAAAATCGGAATTCCCTGAGTTTTCCAGAAGGATTCTCAGTTTTTTCCAGGGTTTTATCCGAGGACAAGGCAAAAATGGGAGGGTGCAGACAAAAATTGCAAGACAAGAATGTTCTTCAGGTGTCATCGTTGGAAATTTAAAAAAAAATGTAAACTAAAAAAATGTTATGAAATTCTGTTTTCCATTTTTTGGCTAGTTTTTCTGGAAAATTTCAGTTTTCCAGGGTTTTTTCCAAAAATCCCTGAGTTTTCCAGGTTTTCCATGATGCGGAAAAAATTCCCTGAGTATTCCAGGTTTTCCAGGTTGGTAGCAACCATGATGATATCGAAAATAAATGATATGGTTGATGAAATTTTCCAAAAATTACAGCTTCGTTTCTGACAGTTCCCCACCCCACAGCACTTATTTGTTATTGTGTTATTTTCTGTAGTTCTGTGTTGTTTAATTTTGTTTTTGTACCAATGACAATGTCATGAGTGGTTGCTGCTGTTTGGTCAACATGCATCTTGTCGATTTGTGAAGGAATTCTTCCTTGGAAATGATCAGGTCTGGTAAGATTTGATATTCAAATTGAAGAGAGAGCACGAACACATCCATGCATGGTGATTTTATTAAAAAATAGCACTGTCCTACTCGAGAAAAACAAAAAAGTTATTTTAACACAACACAAAAATGTTACAAAATTGGCACAGCCATTTGAAAATAAGATTCTCCATTGCGATTGACGGTGCAACACGATTTAGTGGCTAAAGTGGGCATCAAACCAAAGAGGACACTTGAAAGATACAATTCCAACTATGCCAAGGCCCAGTTGCTGTGCTGCGGCAATTGAATTGCAGAATTGGAATCTCTGGCACTACGATTGTGCTTTTGCATGCCGATAAAAAAATAATTGCTAAATTTGAACACTGGGAAAGGCATGAGTGCAATGGTGTGGCTGCTATCTACCTGAAAAAACTGATTAAGCAGACCATACATTCATTATCCTTTAACACGCATTACACAAGCTGCCTCCTGCACTGTATTGTCCTGCAAACTGGCCATCATTGCTTGGAGTTTGGTTGGAGGGTGATGCATTCTGATGGCATTTTCAACAAAAAAAATCATGTGAAAAATTGTACTCTGTTCCCAACATCAGCTCTGAACTCACTTTACCTGCTTGACTGTAAATGGTCATTTAGACATGAAAAGATAAAGATTTTCGCATACTTGAAGAAGAATCATTAAACTATGTTTAGGAACATTGGGGGCCTTGAAGTTCATAACATCGTGAATTTACATCGGTATTGTTCAGTGAGGTTTCTCCAAGTTCGCAAGAATCTCGACCCCTCGTGCCTAACTTAGACTTAGCATTCCCAGATATCTAAGCAGGTAACGGGTGATTTCAGATCAGACATTGCTGAACAGAAAATTTTCTCTTGTTATTGGTATGTTCAAATTGTTGAAATCTGCCGTCAGAAGACAATGGAAGTGGGGCCTCCAGGCCAACCCTAGGTAATGATATGGCCAGCATGCTGGGACAACGCAGTGCAGGGAAGCAGTGTGTGTATTGCGTGTTACAAGCATCATGTAGAGTCAGCTTCATGATTTAGCTTCATCAGGCAGATCATCAGCTATACCAATGCCAAAATAAGACACTTGAAAAGCAGAACACAATGAAAAATGTTGCCACCTTTCGACTGAAAGAAGTAAAAATTTGGCAAAACCAAAATGCCCAGGGAGCAAAAAAAAATCGCCATGTGCTTTCGTTTATTTTTTCCCAGTACCACAACACAGGAGCCCCTTCTTCCACAAATTGGCATGACCTCTCTGGAGGCATTCGTGGGTCACTATCCTCTGGCCGAAGGGGAATTTTCACGGCCGTATTCCCCAAAGCCACTAACCCTAGCCCCAACCCTAAGCTTGAAAAACAGCCAATTCCACATTCAGATGCGTCCTTCTCAGTGATGGAAAAGGATTGTTTTTATAGAAATAAAATTTTTCCAGCATAAATAATATTTCCATTAAATTGGTTATTTTTTAAGCTTAGAGTTGGGTTAGGGTCAGTGGCTTTGGGGATTGTGGCCGTCAGTCTTCACACTGTTCAAAGGCCAACTGGCCTTATGAGTACAACCACGAGGCCAGTCTTTATCTAAAATTGACAATGCACGAGGCCAGCAGGCATTCCCATTGGGGGTTGGGGGGGGTTCCCCCCTGGCCAAAGGCCAGGGCCCACCCCTGGTCGGAGCCGGGGACCCTTGCTTGGTTCCCTTTGGCCAAAGGCTAGAGGGGACGTTCCAAGAAAAACCATCTCCATGATCAATTGCAGGAGCATTCCCATACGGGGGAGGGGTTGGGGGGTCCCCCTGGCCAAAGGAAGGCCAGCCCCCCCGGATGCCCGAAAGTCAGGGCCCCCTGGCCTTCGGGTATCCGGGCTGGCCTTCATTTCATGAATTTTACAACAAATTCATTCTCAGTTTTTTGGAGCCAAAGGGTGCCCACCATTCTGGAAAACCTGGAATTGTCAGGAAATTTTTTCTTTCTGGGAAAGTCGAGGAATTTCCACAAAAATAGGAAAAGTCAGGGCATTTCCTAATTGAACAAGAAGAACTCAAAAAGATAAGAAAGTGACTACGACTATCTGATCCGGCATCATTTTGGCCTCAAGAACACAAATTCAGCACCGAAAATGAATCCTAAATTTCAAAATTTCTTCAGGCCCCCCAGACTCCCAATCAGATGGGGGGCTCCACCCCAAGACCCCCCACCAGGGGCTCTGCCACTTGGAACCCGCCTGGGGCTCCGCCCCAGACCCCATTACTGGGGGGCTACGCCCCCAGACCCCTCCTCCATGAAGTGTCCTGCCCCCCCCCTAAGACCCTCGCCTTTGGGAATGTCTGGAGGCCAGTCTTTACCTCAAGTTGACAATGCATGTCAAAGGTCATGAACCTAACATGTCAACAATCACTGACGTCATCAAACTTATCGGATAAAATAAACTTGACCTTGTGCTTGCGACGTATGTGTGTTCTGAGCATCAGAGCTGTTCTACCGACAAAACTACTACAAATATCACAGGCAAACTTTTTCTTTGGTGGTTTTCCTCTATTTGAAAATGTTTTCTTTGGTGTCTTTCCGCAATTCAAAATCATTTTCCTTGTTTTCTTTCCTCTCTCAGAGGCCACGTGCTTACTGAAGATGTGCTTTTCGAGTCTGGACACCTTCGAAGCCTGGTAATCGCAGACATCACAGCAGTATGACTTCTTGTCAGCGTGAACTTGTGCATGCTGCTTCAGGTGAGACATATCAGAAGTCTTGTAACTGCAGTGAGTGCATGAAAAAGGCTTCTCACCAGTATGGACTCTCTTGTGCCTCTCGAGATTTCCATTCTGCGTGAATGTTTTGTGGCAGATGTCACACGCAAATGGCTTCTCACCAGAATGAGTCCTGAGATGGTTCTTCCAGCTCGTGGAATCCACTCCGGAGAAGTTGCAGAATGAGCATGTGTATGGTCTCTCTCCGGTGTGTATCCTCCTGTGCCGCAACAGGTCGGCCTTCCTGTCGGAGTGGTACTGGCAAACCTCACAAGTAAAGCGACGGCCGGACTTGTCAGGATGTGAAGCTTTCATTGTTCTGGTAAAGCATGGTTTTGATTTTTCCCGCAAGGCACTACGGTCCTCCAGCGAAGAGTCCAGATCTCTCCTGGAATCTGGTGCAGCTTCAACTCCAATAACGTTGGGTTCATGTTTCAAATCTCCACCTAATTAATATGCAGTGGAAAATACACTTTGAATTCGTTAACTTCCAGTGAAAAATGCGTAATGTGATTTGCACTCATGTAAATAAAATGCACGAACTTCTTTATGGTCCAGTAGTCATCCCAATGCTGTCGTCCAAAAATTGCATCCCAATGCTGTGTACAATTTAATTATTATCTCACTAAAAAGTATGGAATAAATTTGCTATGGTAGCAAATTCTTGATCATGCCCAGCCGCTTTTGAAATGGTGAGGAAAGGGCAAGAATTTGCACCGATGCAAACTTTGTTCCTGACTTGAACTCCCCATGATAAAAGTTTCTCAGTGAGGTAAAACTCCAAGCAAAAAAGCACAATAAAAACATTGAAAAACAAGAGTAGACAACACGTTGCCAAAAGCATTTGTGATAGAGAGATTTGACGCGACTTTTCCAGCCACGGAAAGCAAAAGAATAGCATCAGAATGATCCTGCAGCAAAGACCTGAAAGTCACCTCACATGTCCGCAGCGGAACACGTCCGTGCAAAAACAGAAACTTTAATTGAAGGGCAAATACAGGGGTGAATGACTAAATTTTCCAAATATATTTCACCGATTTTTAAAACTTTTACTCGTCAGTTGCCAAATGAGATGTCTGTCGGTGACAGCAATCCGGATTCTCTCTGACACTTTTCTGCAGTTGCTGCGATTTTCGTATGACATTCCAATTATTTACAAGTTATTGTACCTGCTTGCTGGAATGGTGTGTGAATGTAATTTTACCTGTATTCAATTTTACCAAATGTTTTCTAAAAAGATAATGCTAATCGGTACAGATGCTTGATGGAATGGTGTGTGAATGTAATTTAACCTGTGTTTAATTTTACCAAATGTTTTGAAATTGAAATTCTCCTTTAATTGATATTTTAAGACAAGGATTTAGCAAAAACACGGTCTTGAATAGATGACGGGAATATTCCGTAGTGGCATCCCTTTTACAATCTACAGAAATTTGAAAATGCAATTGATTTTGGTGAAACGAGGCAGAAAAAAGTAAACAAAAAACATGGGCAGTCATTTTGTAAGCTGAAAGAGAAGAAAAAAGGAAAACGGCAATAACATAGAAATAAGCCGAAACAAGGTCAGATACTTACTAGATTCTGGCCATCCAACCACGTACTAAACAATGCTGCGAAAACACGTCGTGTTTCTGCACATCTTAACAATCAAACACACATCATACCTATCTGTTCCAAAGAGAAACCGCAGAATACTGTTTTCTAAAAAGATAATGCAACGAGGTATACGAGGGTCGGTCAACTTTTGATGAGAATTGTCCAGAAAACTTTATCCAATATGAATGAAACTTTATACAGCTGTGCTTTGATCTTTTTTAGGAATGCTGGCTAAATTTTAAGAGCGTACAGAAGACCTTGTGATGAAGCCATCTGGGATTTTGGTGTTTTTGGGACATTGCACAGTCACTCAATTTCCAACTCTGAAATGTGCAAAAGTTATTCATATTCATTTGAGCATAGCCATGTGTAGGTACCATTGTGATAGACTATCAGTTTATAGCTGAACCATGAAATTTGGGTGCAGAGAAGTTGATCTCACCATCAAAACAAAGCGGAAATCTGTTTGTGAGAGATACGAAGTTGCAAAAAGCAATGGAAACCTGGTTTCTAGCCCAAGTTGAGGATTACCGCCTTCAGAACATCTAGAACAGCACGAGGAAACGAAAGTCCTTCAAATTCAGCCAGCCTTCCCAAAAAAGACCAAAGTAGAGCTGAATAAAGTTTCATTCAGATTGGATAACGTTAACTGGGCAATTCTCATCGGACGTTGACCGACCCTCGTAGATGTGTTCTGGAATGGTGTGCGAATGTGTTTCACCTGTGTTTAATATAACCAAATGTTTTCTAAAAAGATAATGATAATGCAGAGACAAACCTTCGACCATAACATCATCGGACACGTCCATGCCAATGTCCTGGCAGACAGAATACTTCACCTCTGAAACATTGTCGGAAGGCATCAGCTCATGACTACCAACACCAAGTCCTTCATCAAGAGGATTCTCATTCAGATCGACATTATAATCGATTGTGTTTGTGTAAAAGCAATTGACCTGTTCACCAGTATGGATTCGGTTAATGTCTGTGACCTGTTGGCCAGTATGGATTTGGCTAATGTCAGCCAGGTTCTTGTCCAAGCAGAAATCGATCTTCAGCATGGACAGCAGGGATGACACCTCGTCGAATTGTTGCTGGGTGCAGATGAGCTGACCGAGATAGAGCAGCTTGAAAATCTGCTCGAATGTCTCCTTTTCAATGTCCGGCATGATCAAGAATATGCTTTGACCACAGCAACATGCGCTAACGTCGTTCATCAATGTTTTTGCAAATAAACTGGAAAATAAAGCCATGTTGATGAATTGACAGAATTGTCATTTGATGCAAACGACTGATCAGAAACAACTGAGAATTGATGAGGTTAAAAATCTTTGGTTATTTACAACTAAAAAAAAAACAGAAGTGCATAAACAAAAAGTGATTCATTCACCTGAAACTACCTATTTGTTTGCATTTTGAATTGGCACGAGTTTCAAGCAAGTCCATTGACTAGAAGATCAGCAGTTCTTTGTACCCACCTCGTTCGTATGAATAACCAACAATTTTTGAAAATGGATTAGTTGTTTCCTATTTCATAGATTCAATAACTTCAGATCAGAAGATTCCGCACGTTGATTCCTGGCTTCAAAACCCTTCGAATGTTAGTCCTTGATTGCAGTTTTTGACCCACCAGGTGTCCGTCTCTGACCATAGCTTTTTTTTATCCATCAAGTCATACTCATGAAAACCCTTCAGATTTTTATCTCTGACTGCAGTTTTGGCCAATCAGGTGTTAGATGGGAAGAAACTGTCGGAGGTACCTATGCGATGGAACAAGTAGGCCTATCCCACTAAAAATTGCCTCTTTTGGAAAGTGGCTGTAAATGAAAGCGTACCACTACTTCTAATTTCACAATCTGATTCCTGGGTGTTATAGTACCTGATTGCAGGCTCTGACCTTTCTAGATACCAGTCCACAATGACAGGTTTTGGCCGTTGAGTCATTGAAGCCAGCCTCTGCTCTGATTTCAGCATTTGGCCATTCCCAATGAAGAGACGTGATGGGTGACTCTATTTTTGCAGTGTTTTAAGTGGGTTAGAGTTCATTTCGTATATTACTGAGAATGAAATGATCAAGGCTTCGCCTTTTTTGTCACGTTCAGGGTTGATCCAATACCAGTCCAGGCCCTGGAGTGTTAAGACAGGTGGTCCAACGCACTGTCAAAGAAGCAGTGTCAGCTTGTTTGCAAAGTGGGTACCACAACGAGGCCCTACTGTCAGTTGCAAAAACTTTCATTGTGAACAGACAACTCCTCATGATAACGTAGGGAATCTGATGATTGGGAACAACATCAAATCAAAGTGATGATAAAAAACGTCCCACCTGACACTTCCCAGTATCAGCTTATGCATGACAATTTCCAATCCGCCTTTGCATTTCACGATCAAATCACAATTGCTGCTTGAATTTATCAGATGAAAAGCATCAAGCAGTAGCACCTGATCTTGGTTTGACAAGATTGTTTGCACTGACATATTGCTGTTCATAGAAATTAGAACAAAAAGGTCATATAAGAATAATTCCTGGAGAGACGTGAGAAGAGCAAACTGGTAGAAGCCTGCTCGATGAGGTGGGTGGCCTCGTATCGGAAGGAAGTATCCAAGTGACAGTAAATGCTCACTGATGCTACAGGGGAGAATATTTTTCCCAAAGGGCACTCGAATCTGTTTAGGATTTTGTGAGTTCACTGAACCTTTTGGGTGTTGAATTCGTCCAGTCTGCTTGAAAATAAGGAGGTAACTACCTAGAACTACATGCCCACACGTGATAGGGTTGACCTCGATCTACTATTGTAAACAGAGTTTCACAAAAGTCACTTGACAAGCCCAGAAAAGTGCATTGCAGTTTTGAAGCAACTCTGGAAGATTGGAGTACATAGTTTGTTCCAATTCGAGTGGATAACACCTGCAGCAGGCAGCCTGCCCAATCTGAACCTGAAATCTGTAGAAATAGCCCCACAAGAGCACATTGAAAACAAGCAAATAGCAGGGGTTGTCAAGTGACTTTTGGGGAACCCTGTATAGGTCGATTAATTAGCATCATCGTAACTTGCAACATGCGTCATTTCAGATGAACACTGCCAAATAGAAAGTTGAGGATAGTGTGAGAGAGGAGTTTCCACTTTATCAGGTCCGAGTCATGGCAATTTCATTAATCATTCTAAAACTTGATGCAAACCAGAAACTTGCATTTTGTTCCTGCACTAATTAAAAGGATCTGCAGGCCTGTCCTTCACCAGCAGATGCACCTGTTGTGGTGTTATGAAGATATTTTATGTGGCACCTGCTTTGACGAACAAGAAAATCTCACAGGGGTTGCAATATCATGCAAACACCGCAGGTTTATCTGCTGGTGTACATCTACAAAACATTAACTGACAGAACCGCGATCAGTTGATGGAGCGGTGGGTAATCAATGTAACATGCTGTTGCGATGACGGAATTAGCTTCCTCTCGCATTTTGTGAACTGAAAAGATGTTTAGGAGGCATCAGTTCTTGTTTGACAAAAACTAAAAAGTTTGGCTTTCCTTCAAGTTTTCATTTTCTTTACAAGGGCCAGCGACAAAAGAATTTGATACCTACCACTGAAACCCTCAGCCTTGTTAATTCGTAAAACTGGAGCGGTAGGTAATCTTGTCACACTCTGCTGCATGGCATGTTGCATCGGTACCAAAGACAACCATATTTACAACCTGGTTGATATGTCATATATTCCAGAGACCATATCCTGAAACAGATGGGATGGGACAGATGTCCTACATGTCGGTAGGTACCTAATAATGAGGACAATAATTTCACAAGTCGAGTTTCGAATATTTGCATTTCCGTTCCCACGTCTATTTTTAGACATTTGATTTCATTTGGTCTTTCTTTTTCTCTGCATTCACACGATACACTTGCTTTGTTCAGCCTTTTTCGTAAAGACAGTAATCCCACGAGACCGTAGGTCCATGATCTGTCTTCTTCTTTTTCTTCAACTTTTCTCCGTTTTCTCGAATGGTTTCAATCAAACAACTCAGTCTAAAAGCAGAGACGCACTTGTTCGCATGCAATCCATTTTAGTGTCTTTCTTTCATTTAACAATTTGAACATAAACGGCAGTTAGTTCTGAGAACATCTTGATCTGCTTTGCTCTGGGGACGGTCCAAGGGCGCATGGGGCAGCGGGGACAACCGACTGAAGGATCATGCACCGAGAAGCGGGGCTAACCTCACGGTAGGCCCGGGTGGCTCTCGGGGGTCATGATAATAATAAATCAATCACAAATCCACTGCTCAGAACAAAAAATGGACAAACGGTGGGCACTGTCATAGACAAGCCATGTTCACCGGTTTTCAGTTGAAGACATGAGATAAAAAACAAACTTCAGATTTTCAAAATTGTGTTTTGGAATGATTGAAATGCATACATGAAAACTGTTCAATTCATCTTTTCATGATTTGAAATGTTATGCGGATTCGGTGGGTGTAAATTTAGCTAGGTGGGTAGGTACTATGGCTGCCTGAATGGCTGCTCTATCTTCCATTTTGGGTGGGTAGGTCTTTCACTTTTACAGTGGTCAATATTGACAACTAAAAAAAAAATTACAACAGATAAAATCTTAAATAATTGAGCACATACCTGAATACTAAAGTATTTACGACACACGGGAAGTTAAAGCCTCCGGTTTAGAGAGTTCCCGAAGAGAGCTGATCCATTTCAAGTTGCACAATAACATCCATTGCACATTTTGGAGAAAAAGCTATTCACCCATGATCAAAAAGCGGAAAACCACACCCTACATCAGGCTAATTTGGTAGGTAAAGAACAGACCTGTTTTTTATTCGGTAACAAAATAAAAAATTAAAGGTCTAAATTAAAATCCATTATCACAGAATATGCAAGGGCACATTATTTGGACCAGTAGATACCAATATGCAAGGGGACTACGTGTGAACCATCACAGAATATGCAAGGACACAGCCGTTGAACCATCACAGAATGTGACAAGGCACAACTCAACTGATGAACCATGGTTGAATTTGCAAGGGCACCACTTCTGGACCATAACAGAATATGCAATAGCACAATTATTTGGACACGGTAGGTAGGTACCAATAACCAATATGCAAGGGGCTCCCTTTGAACCATCCATCACAGGTTACGCATGGGCACAACCTGTGAACCATCATAGAAATTATACAAGGGCACAACTTCTGGACCATCACAGAATATGCAAGGGCACAATTTATGAACCATCACAGATTATGCAAAGGCACATGTGAATTCTTGCAGAATGCAAGGGTACAAATTTAAATTAGGTAGGTACCGTGAATAAATCGCAGAATTTTCAAGTGCACAATTTGTAAATCATTACAAAGTATGAAAGGGCACAACTAGTTACCTAACTGTTATTGAATTGTCATCGAATAATCAAGGACACAACCTGTGAAAACCGAATGCTTGGCCTGGTTTTTTTAGCTGCAGGTCCACCATTCTTTTTTAGGATGGTTGAGAACCTTTTATTTTACCTACAAAAAGCCCCAAACAGAAAATCTGATAGAATGGTACTGGATATTTGTGAAATAAAACAGAGGTGCCTACGAAATGGATAGGGGTTCCCACTACCTTTTTGTAATTTAATTTCCCAGACTTTCCTCGACTCTTGCTGGTCCATTTCCCTTGCCAAAAAGACATGTCACTTTCAATAACATATCAAAAAATTGAAATGAACAAGTGTGATTGGCCTCCACCACCCCTAAGCCTCAATCTGCCTGGATTTCACGATTTTATTTGTTTAGGTGCTTTGGTTTGTTTGATATAATTTGTTATAAAATAAATAGGAACAACATTTCAAGCCATTCTTTACTTATGCAAGTCAAAATATTGTGCAGACGGACAGGTTTTGGAAGTGGTCAGCAGTTTCAAGTATCTTGGGGTGATTTTGACAAATGATTTGAGTTGGAGTGCCCACGTACAGGCAACAGTTAGTAGAGCATCCAGCACACTGGGATTTATAAATCGAAACTTGAAGTATGCCACAATAAAGCAGAAAAAGCAAGCGTATGTTTCCCTTGTTCTCCCGATCCTTGAATATGCTTGTGCGGTATGGAACCCTTCTAAAAGGACTGATATTCAAGCCTTAGAGAGGATTCAAAGACGTGCTGCAAGAGCAATTTCTGGCAATTTTGAAAGAACGGCAAGTGTGACAACAATTTTGCGTGATTTAAATTTCCAAACTCTTGTGGCTAGACGTCAATCTCATTGCCTAAATTTATTTCAGGAAATTGTTTCAAATAAACTCGACTGTCCCCTCCCATGTGTCTATTCCATTAAACAAATTCAACGTAGGACTGACAATGGATTGAGCTTCACGCTACCTATTTGTAAGAGGAATACTTTTTTCAATTCATTCTTTCCACGCACCATTTCTGAGTGGAATGCTCTCCCTAGGGGCTCTCCCTTGATCTCTGCTACACTTTCCCGCATGTCTCGCACCAGCAGACTTTCCTGAATCTTGCAATTGTTGCAACCATTTTGTTTATTTGCATTGGAACAAGTCTGTAATTACTGTTTTTATGATCCTGTCAGTTATTGTTACTCCTACAGTGCCAAACATTTTTGCTGTATATTGTGATTAAATACAACAAAAATACAATACAAAATGGTTAAGTTTTTGTCACACGGCTTTTTTATTCTCCTATTGGACGAATATTTCACAGAAACAATTCTCAATGGATAACATTGGTATGTTCTCTAGGCTAAATGTCAAGTAGGTACTTAATTTGAAATTAATCTTCATTGGACAGAGTACCTAACTATAAATCGCCAGACAAAATTTTGATCATTCTGGCTTGACTTCGAAGGAAAAATTCAGTGTAAGTACCTCCCAAGGGGTTCAACAGGATAAGTGTGATAAAAAAGAGGGCTTTCCATCTGGCTCAAGCTACCAACTCTCAAGTTTGGACCCATGAGGCCTACGAAGGGCCAAAAATGCATTGTAGGATAGAAAAATTTACTCACCTCTACAATTTTAATGCTCAGAAATAGTCATCTGATTATTCATCCGATTTCAAGTCTGTTTTCAACAAAATGTTCAGAAAAGACCACATAATCCCATAAATATTTTTGATCATGATTTTCCAACTTTTGATGTGTTTCCATAACTGTGGGAACCCTGAACAAAATAGCGTGGAAAAACAGACATGAAAAGCAGGCCCATTCAGTTTCCTTGTAGCCCCACTTTGGAGAAATATTCCGGATTCAAAAATATTTTTCCTGTTGGTGGAACTTCACATCTCAAAATGAAACCCCCTCAGCTTAAAAAATCGAACCAGGGCCACATGCTTCGCAAAATGAACTGAATTTTGAGGGCTCCCAATATTTTTCAATGATGAAAGATACAATTGAAAAAGCCCCAAATGGATGGTTCCTGATCCGATACTTCAACATCCTTTCAACGTTCACTTCTTTTGTTGCTTTCGCCGTGGACGTTTTGTGGATGTGCTTCGTTCGTGCTTTTTCCGGTGACTGAGCAATCGCACCTTGGACGAAAACCCGCGATTGCAAACACCGCACGAAAACGGCTTCGTCCCTGTGTGCAACGCAAGGTGCATCTTCAAATTCCCGGCCTGCGAGAATGCTTTGTCACAGAAGTCGCAAGAAAAAGGCCTTTCACCGGTGTGGCTCCGAAGGTGGATCTTCAGCGCACTGCTGTCCGATGTCCTGTAGTTGCAGAATCTGCATGAAAAAGGCTTCTCTCCAGTATGAATTCTTTCATGCCTGGCCAAATGATGACTCTGGGTGAATTGTTTGCTGCACATCGTGCACGAATATGTGTACCTTCTTCCACCAGCATGGGTCAGACCATGCGACTTAAGGTTGCCCTTCCATTTGGTCTTGTAATTACAAAGATCGCAGCTGAACCTGAACTCATCATCTGCTGCAGGTTGCGCCCCATCATCAAACAACGGTGTGGCCTCTTTCTCAGGTGAACTTGTTCCAGTCACAGACACTTCTTCTGCAACACACACAGCATTTTGATTCACCCTGGTGCTGGGACCACTTGTGGTTTCAGTAACGGATGGGACATGGTAAAAATCTGGAATGGAAATTTGAAGTCTACATACAGCGAAATTGAAAGATTGAGCAAAATGTGATCATCGTAAAAAAAGACAAGACAAGCAGCGACCTCAAGTACCAAATTCATAAAAAATGTTACCTGTGGTATAACCCGAAACCCAGTGCAGAAGGAACTAAATCTTTCCACACATGTATTTTCTCAATTATTTGCTAATGTCTTGGTCCATGTGACTGACATGCAAACCAGACTTTCATCCCCGCATCAGCGCTCCATGGTTGCTACATCACCCTTTTGTGCATAAGCCACACTATTTTCTTTGACCCAGAAAACAATTCGCACAAAACAACAGCCGAAATCATCACCATCAAGTGGAAAATCTAGGACATGGAATCAGGGATGGGCAAGGTAGGGTACCTTAGAGGGGGGAGTAAAGAGGTCTACGACGGGGGGTGTAGGGTACCGAAAATGCAGGGGGTCTGGGGGGCAGCGCCCCCGGCAGGGGGTTGTCCCCCAAAGCTGAAGCTTTTTTGAAAAATTAGGGGTCCTCAGATGCCATTTTTGCAACATTTCATGTCCTTTTTTTCTTATCCTGGAGGGTTTGCAGCCGCAATAGATGGAGCAAGGAAATAACTGTCAGACACGACTTTCTGGATGAGTTTTTTCATTTTGCCATTTTCTGTAAATCAACATTTTACCATTTTCTGTAAATCAAAACAGAAAGTACAAAAGAACCAGAATGTTGCTATTTAAGTCCTGGTGGTGTGCAGGGCACACACCAGGACTTAAACTTCGGCCAAGGGTCCCCTCGGAAAAAGGCTAGGGGTAACATCGGCAGAAGGTCGAGGTTACCCCCCTAGCCTTTTTCCGGCAGGAGAATCAAAACAGGAATCACAAAAGAAACAGAATGTTGCCACTGAAGTCCTTCCTGGTGTGTGCAGGACACACGAGGACTTTGGCCAAAGGTACCCTTGGAAAAAGGCTAGGGGGTAAGCTAAGCCAAAGGCCGAGGTTCCCCCCTGGCCTTTTTCCGGCAGGGGAATCAAAAAGGAAGTAGGTACAAAAGAAACAGAAAGTTGCTAATGAAGTCCTTCCTGGTGTGTGCAGGGCACCCACCAGGAAGGACTTCAATAGCAACATTCTAGGGTGGGGGTAGGGGAATCAAAACAGAAAGTACAAAAGAAACAATGTTGTTACCTATTGAAGTCCTGGTGTGTGCCCTGCACACACCAGGACTCTTTTCCCACCTTTTTCCGACGTTTTCCCACCTTTTTCCGACGATGATGATGAAGATGATTCCGACGTCAAACAATGTTTCCATTTTGTTGGAAAAGTGCCAACTGTCACATCCATGTTTGTCGCTTCCAGATTGTGAAAATTAATTGAATCAGTAGGACAGCAAATGACCAGTTTCACAAATATAGGTAATTTCTTGTCTGAGAACCCAAGCGGTCACGTGCAAAAATTGGGACTCCATGAGTGCATTTCCAAAAAAATTATTGCACTCATCCATATTTAATTTTGAGCACTAATTGCATGAATTTTCAAAATGTCAAAAACTGTAGGTGATCCAATATGTTGCAGAAATTTTAGCGTGGATAACAGTGAACAGGCAACAGCATGCTCCAACCTGGCTTGTTAAAGGCAGTATCTGGGTGTAGTTTGAACCTGTCGCAAGTTGCGTCATTTTGATCGCCGTTATCATTCATGTAATTATTGTCGTCGCTATCGCAATCATCAACTGAAACAGATTTTGGCACCATTTTCGCAATGTATTCGCCGCATCCATCAACAGAGGTAGCAGTTGGTTTTAGTATGATGTCGCCAATCATACTTCCATGCAAGTTCTCCAATCGACAAGAAAGATAATCATACTCCTTGAAGTCAATGGGAAGCACACTTCTCATGTTGTTGGATACAGAACCATGCTGATCGCCATCTTTTATGCCCAACGAATAGTCGATATTCAACATAGACATCAGTTCTGATATGCTGTTGAATTCCTTCTTGCTGCAAACAAGTTCCCCGAGGTAGAGGAGCTGAAAAAGCTGCTCCAAGGAATCCTTCTTAACGTCCGGCAACATCAGACAGATATTCCGATCGCAGCCACAATGAGGGATTTCAGACAAGATGGTCTTCATCAGTGGACTGAAAACAGATCGAGATCACTGGATTTTTTTTACCAGCATTTATGTGCTAAAACGTTTTTTGACTAACAATCCCAACAATTACCACGATGCTCAGCACAATGCTTATGCCCAATTTGTCCCCAAACTCGATGCTCATCATCTCGATGTTCGTGGTTGCTCTTTAAAAACCCATTGTCTACACTACCATCAGCGCATCCTCTTGAAGTGATGCTCAGCATTGATGTCCATCAAACAAAGACCGAAGGTCTATAAATCGGTACCTACCTCAAGACAGATTAATATCAATCAAGAAAGAGCAATATTGGTAGCCTATTGCTCGATGGTTATTCGTCTAACTTGAGGTGTTTGGTAAAGTAGGTAGGTAGATATGTGCCAAGCGAAGAAGGCATGTGACTTACCTACCTACCTGGCTTGCATATTTTGTTTCCTCGCAGGGTGATCGATCAATTGCTTAATAAACGTTTCTCCCCATGGCATGTTGTGAAATCAAGGATGGTCTTCTTGGGTCATTTTTCCACCAGTCTTGTTCAAGTGAAATGTAAGCCACCTGTTAAGGATGCCTTTCATTTGAAAATCTAAAATTCCTATGTAAAATAAGAGCTTTTTGGATGGCCCTTTTTCCCTCCTACCTTTTCACTTTTCCTCCCTTTTCCTGCCTGATGTCAATCATCATCAGCCAATACCCTTAACCATACACCTCATCTTAACCCCTGCTGGGTGAGCTCATTTTATTTTCTGTCAAATTTCCTGGCTACCTACTTCGGTCTCCACCTCCCAAATCCGCAAGAGCCTTTCCCAGATGCCTTCATTGACATCTTTGTTGTCGTGCCTTGCAAAACTCTGCCTAATGGTCTTGCATATTAAAAAGTCTACCTTATGGTCTTGCATATTTAAGATCAGTGCACATTCAATGGAGAAACTCCCAATGTGGCCTGAGTACTGCCCAAAAAAAAAAACAAAAAGCACAAAACCAGAACAACATAAAAGAAGCCAACGTCAATTAAAAATTCCATGTCTGTCTGAATGTATTTGCATCAAAGCTAAAGCTGTCATTGATGCATCCAGTTCAAACAGCTGCATAAAATATTTTTGAATCACAATTATTGGATGAGAAGAGAGAAAAAATCCCCCAACACCTGCCGATGTATGGAAATAGTCAACAAATAGGTACCTATAATCACTTTGGAGCATTTTTGACAGGTCAGCTGGAATTTTTCACATCGGGGAAGCATGGATGGAGACAAACTGACTCACACGTCGGACCTTTTGCGGCACAAGGTCCGACATGTGTGAGTCAGTTGGCCTCCATCCATGCTTCTCCGAGTACGAAGCATTTGGCCACTAAAAACTTAGGTAAATTTTCTGTCCTACGTACCGGGAACTTGGTGGGAGAAAAGGAAAAAAAATTCGACACCCAGAAAGAGAAATGTCAAAATGGTATAAAATCAAATAAAAAAATTCAAATAAAATCAGGCCAAAATAGAAATGTCACAAAGGCCTAAAAAATTTCATGAAGTTTACCGACATTGAAAAAATTGGAAAGAAAGATCTGCACTGAGAACTTTAAATTTGGCACTTGTCAAAAATAGGAACCAGAAGTGTCCAAAGCAAGCAATGTTCCTCCAATGCCTAATGAGCAGACAAGTATGTGAATAGACCTAGGTATAAGGTAGGTACCTACATATCATATCAGGACAGTGCAGGAAAAATCAAAATCACACCTGACTCAAAGAGTGATTAGCATTTCTTTACCTGACACTCCCCAACACAAGACGATGCATCCACAATTCATGTCCCTGACCACAAACGACTTTGATATCGCAAGCCTTTTCAGAATTAAAGAATTCATAGGAATCGCTTAAAACCGAGGCCGAGCCACTGCCAAATACTGTCGCCATTTCCAATTATTTTTTTTTTGTACTCAAAACTGGCAGCCCTGGCATGCATAGCATAGGTAGGTACCTATGTAGCAAACAAAAAATTGTTGCATTAATTAACACTTTGCACAAAGGTTGGTCAATATTCAACATTACCTACAGGAGATGCGTACAGGGTGTTCAGTCTTTACTTATCCAAGCATTGTAAGCAATTCCCCAAGAGAGAGAAGGGACTGGTTCATACAATGCCTAAAAGGTATCTGCACTTCATTGAGATTATGGATTCTATAGCTACCTAGCTTGACAATAGGAATCAGCACAGTGTAGGATTGCAGGTTGGGCATCCAAAATCGGGGGTTCGGTTACAATTACGAGTAATCATAGCGAGTGATTTTTGAATCTTGTCCATGATGTTCAGAGAAAGTTTAACAGCGGAGAATATCATGCTAACTTAACGAGATTCTCCACTTTAGTTCCAACGTCCTGTCCTTTACATCTCAAGAGTGTCACGCAGTTAAGTGTTCCCATGAGGCCCAGTTGCCGTGGCCCTGAAATATGGGCAAAAAAGCCCCGAGTCGCCCCTAAAAATATTCAAGGGGAAAATGAATATTTCTTGGTTTCCTGGATGTTGGACTAATCGTTCAAAACCAAAGATAGGCCTAGATATCCTACCTAGGTCTATCTACCCTAGGTAATCCTAGGGTTGGGTATACCTACCTGCCAAACAGAAATTTCAAAATAAACACAACATGGGTGATGCAAGGTGCACTTTTGTTTTGTGTGCTTTTTTCTCAAATTATCAAAATGCAAACAAGAAATAATACAGAATGTTGTGTAGGTACAGAATTATTCAATCTGAAGGCCAGAGAATTGTAAACTTCAAAATGAAAAGTAATTTTCGTAATGAACTTCGTTTATGCTAGAACAATAGGGTTCCATCATAAACTCCTCAAAATGGGTCATTCCGGGTCAAAAAATGGGTGTCCGGGTGGGTGTCCCGGTCAAAAAATGGTTGTCCGGGTCGTTTATTGGGGTGTCCGGGACAAAAAAAGGTTGTCCGGGTCAAAAAAGGGTGTCGGGGCACTTTAATTGGGTATCCGGGTAGGTGTCCGGGTCAAAAATGGGTTTCCGGATCGTTTTTAGGGTATCCGGGTCAAAAAATGGGTGTCCGGGACAAAAAGCAAAGGAAATTCATAAATCTGCACGAATTGGGACACTTTTCCATCAAAACCCTTACAAAAACTATAACAGACAAAAGAGTCGGAAAACACTCTGAACAAAGAAAATAGTTTAGGTAAATAAGGATGGGTTTGGTTGGTCAAAATAGTAGGTTTGACTGATTAGGTTGGGGTAAGCAGGTAGCTGTATTTTTAATTTTCCACATGCAAAATCGGGACATGGCGCGCTTGGCGATTCGTCAAGACAAGCAAAATACGCGTCTCTGATTTACCAAACCCAATCCCGAGAAGCAAAATCACTGACCAGACCCATTGTCAAATCTCATGATATCCACTTCAGTCCCTCCTCTCAAAACCGAGTGGCATGCGATGCTCTTCAAATTCCGTCGAGGCTTCTTTCTCGTTTGCAATGTGAAACTCGCGTCCTGTTTGCGTTGTGTCGCAAACGAAATAAAATGCTTGCATGTCGTGATCTCGCTTGATAAAATAGTCACATGATGCTCAAATGCAATGGTTTTGGTGTTTTTTGGAAAGCTGAAATCTTCCTCTACAACTCTTTCACAAGTCGAAACCATGTTAAAATGGAAGAAATCGCACAATCATTGAAATTGTGTGGCAACAACCCGGAATTTGGAACATCTTTCCTTCCTCAGGTCACATTCCTCAAATGATGGAGAATTTTAGGGGGATCATTATACATACCTGAATGCGCTCATTTTTCAGCTTTCTTCCACAGCAAGTTTCATCAAAATCCGTCACCAAGTCCAAGAGAAAATTCACTTTTTGTGGCGGTCGCACCGCGGACCGTCCACGCCGAGCGCGGTCGCTATTGCCAATATGGTAGCGCATTTGAGTGTGAAAAGTGAAACACAGCCTGGAGCCATTTTCGCTGGGCTTTGTTGCTTCCTGTTTTGTTTGTAACTACCATGGTCAAAACACCTTTGGATGCTGTTCTGTCGTCTGCAGAACGTTTTTTGTGAATTCGCGAAGTTTCATGAATTTTGACATGGGTATCCGGTTTTCAGAAACCACCCTAGGCATTGGGTCTCTTGGGGGTGGGCTCTAGAGCTGGCGATGCTAATTTCCCCCTTTCCTGGCCCATCTCATCATTTCGAGTGGGTATCGAAGTCATTAGGTATGCATAAATGGCAGGTGCTAAGGCCTCGCACCAATTTGGTACTTCGTCTTGAATACTTTTCGTAGACATAGGTACCTATCCATTTTGCGTAATGTCCTTTTTTCTTTTTCTTTTTCCAACCTTGCAATGATCCAATCATTGCGACCTGCACTTTTATCCAGGAATCATTGAATTGAATTATATTGTTCTGTGGTGTGCCACTTCTTAAAACTTCATTTTGGCACAATGTTTTCATCATCTGGTGGCACGTGCTTGCTCTTTTTGACCATAGGCCTAAATGGAATGGATGTACGAACCTATAATCTGGATCTGATTCTTCACCATCACTGGATGTGAGTCGCGACTCGCGATCTTGGATTTTTGCGAGGTTGGTTTATCCATTCTTTTTACCTTTTACTCTCAAATTCATTTGCGAAAAATGTCCGTTTTTGGGAAAATTTAAACTGTCATATACCTACTTTGATTTTTTTTTTTTTTACTGAAATTTTATTCTCAAAATTACAATTAATTTTTCTCAGTCCATGTCGGACAATCAACAATAATTATTGTCACCAACCTTGCAATAATCCAAAAAGATGCAGTGATGTGAGTGATTACAGTTCCAGTGGAGCAGCCAAAGTGAAGGTGAATGGACGATTTAGTAGATGTTGACCACAGCAAAGAATTTAGGTTCACCACGAGAGGCGGATTCGCCAGCAAACAAAGGCCATGGCCACGAAACAAATAATCACAGCAACCATTCTGGGCGAGCCTTTTTGGCTGCAACCAGTGTGGGGCACCGCCCCTAGTTTATTTGCGTGCCGTATGCGAATTTTCCAATGCCAAAAAGGATTCCAAAGCCAGTCAAACGTCATACGCAATTTTCTGACCTGTATCAATGATCATTCGCTTTCAACGACTGAACCTCAAGCCATCTCTAGTAAGGACTAGTAAGGTCCAAAGGTCCTAGTATGCTCCATTCCTCAAGGTAGCATACTAGGACCTTTGTTTTTTCTTATTTATTTAAACGATTTAGGATATTAACCCTCTTGTCAGTAAATAGTTTTCCAATTGCATTTGCAGATGATTTTACTGTGATAATTACTGCACATGATGTTAACTCCTTAATATGCAATTTGAAAAATGTTATCAATATAGTTAATCTTTGGTCCAAAAAAAATCACTTGCAGCTAAATAGCACAAAGACTGTTTTTCTACCATTCCTGAGCTCAAACCTCAACTTCCCCCCACAAGTACGTATAGGTACCATGGTGCTGAGGAAGGTGATAGAGGCTAAGTTGCTAGGCCTTTTTTTCGATGACAGGTTGTCATGGAATTCTAATACCATGCACTTGTCCAGGAAACTTGTATTTGGCCTCTACATTTTGAGGCTTGCCAGTAACCAATTGACTGCTAGTAACTTAAGGCTACTTTATTTTGCATACTTTCAGACACATCTTTCTTATGGTGCATCGGTATGGGGATTGACTACTGACAAAGTGATCAAACCCATCAGTATTCTCCATAAGAAGGCTATACGCATTCTAGCAGGGTTGCCCTACAATGCCCCTACACAAGAGGTCTTCAAATCCCTGAAACTATTAAATACTTACCAGATTATTTATTACCAATTACTCCTTACAGTGTACAAATTGATTCATGATTTTCCTCCATTCCTTTTGGCACACTTTCCAGCACAAATCTCTCGGTCCGGAACTCCCAGCTACCTAAGGTCTTCCGACCAAGGCCTTTTACAAGTATATGGTCATAGTTCAAAATACGGCTGGAGCTCCACTTTTTCTCTGAGAATCCGACTTTGGAACTCACTTTGTCATGAGTTAAGAGTCATTACAACCTATTCCCAATTCAAAACAAATTTAAAGAGAAAGATGCTGACTGATCAGCTGTTTTACACTTATCAAGGTGGTCCCCCAGTTACTTAGGCCTTACTCAAATCCTATTGAAATTGGAATAAAATTTCAATTTGAAGTACAATCCATTTGAATTCATTCCAGATTCATTTCACATGAATTGTATTTCATTGAATTTACGATCAGACAAAAAAGTGCAAAGATGATCTCCCTCCTTAAAGATGATTTTCCCTATGTAAAACTATGGAAGGCATAACGACTTCTGAACATGACCAGCTCAAATACCTTTCATAGGCCTTCATCCATGCAAAAAAAAACTGAATTAGGAATTTATCGTAAAAACAAACCAATTAGGTATCGTATTGTGTTTTTCACACTAATGACTGAGAGATTCGCTTGTGGTTCAGGTTTGAACCCATGAGCAAACTT
>JASGXE010004004.1:0-32361 GCA_030068105.1 Sinentomon sp. SZTP_YWyxl | reverse complement strand
TGAGCAAGAGCAGTTGTATCGGTGGAGGCGGGAAGTGTCACAAAAAGCTCATTGACTGCGTATTCTGCAAAGGGGCAAATGAGTAGGGATGGAATATATGATGGGTCCTTTGGCAGTGACTTGTTTCGAGCTAGGATTGGTGCTTTGGAGACTGCAAGGCAGCTACGGTGGGTGTATGGGGAGGAGGATTGCAGGCTTTGTGGGGCAGAGTCAGAGGACTTGTGCCACATATATCCCTTGGTGCAAATCCATGATTGAAGAGAGACAGCTTGTTGGGTGGGTGGAGGTGGACAGTGGTGTTCACAAAGAACAGGAATGGGAGATTGTTCGGGAGAGACTGGGATTACTGAAGGAGAAGGAACCGCACTTGTGGGTTGAACATGTTAAGCGATATCTTGTTAAGTAGAAGGGAAAGGTTTCTGTTGCCTAGGACTTGGAGGTTCCAGCATGAATGAGAGGGGTTGTGGGTGGCTGTTTTTCATGCCACGTGGTTGCTGTGTTGCTGGCTGTCGGCTGTGTAGTCTCTCAGTCGGGTGCGATTTCGTCTTGAAATAAGGGGGTACCCAGGGGATACGAGACAGTGCGGCCAGAATGGTGGATTTTTTTGTTCTTCTCTGGTCACTCTTTATCTGTTGTTTTAGGTTTATTACTTCCTCTCACTTTTGAAAGGTAGGGTAGGCCTACCTATATGACTGTTTTTTTATGACAGATTTGACTAGGTAGGCAGGTAGGTGCCTACTGGCCTTGCTGCTTTTGTTTTTTCTTCTTGCATCTATTTTTTCCCACCTTTTCCTTGTTTTCTTCCTTTTCTTCTCCTTCTTTTTTAGGTTATTGATGAATCTTAAGGTGTACAATCTTGACTGATCTACAGTGTGATCTACAGAGTTGATTCCGGAGATTGGTTTCAGTTGGACGAACTGGGGGGAGAGATGTTCGACAAACGCTGACGGGATGGCTGACACTGAATGAATGACAACAGATGTGTTACAACAAGGTCGGACGAGGCGAGTTGATTACCTACCGATGAGGAGATGACAGGGCAATTGACGAAGGATTTGTGGCATCACTGATGAACGATGACTGCTTAGAGGGAATGGATGAGGTGGGATCATTTCCTGGGTATGGACTGACAGCTTTGGAGAGAAGTTTCGTACCATGCTTTTCATGTGTTTTATTTTGGATTTATCTCCGGTTTGTTTTTGTAGGTATATTTTTTTCCTTATACCCTGTTTACATCTGAATTTTTAATGATCATTAAAAGGAAGCTCATTAATCGAAACTGTCGATTAATGATCATTTATTTTGACCCGTTTACATTTGAATTTTCGCCAAACATCATTAAGAGACTGCGGATTGCGCTTTCTGTTCCCTTTGAAAATTTCGTTGCCGGAAACAGCAGCAGTGAAATATGAGCGTTCTTTAAGAACAGAATTACAAGCTTGGGGGTATAGCTCAGTGGCAGAGCGTTCGCCTGCAGACTGAGAGGACCTGGGTTCGATCCGCAGCAGCTGCAAAAAATTTTCAGATTCCATAAAAATGTTATTCATTTTTGGTGGGTGTTCGAAGCTGCTCCATGTTTTTCTTTTCTGGAATGTGGTGTCCTTGAATGAACAGCAACATTTCTGCAGCATGATTTGTCGAATTTGCGCCTCTGTATACGTTTAAAAGTGCTCAAGCGACCCCAAAACCACGAAACGTTTTGAACGTCATTAAAATAAATTATGTTCGGAACATAATTAAAATAAATGATCTTCCTGATGACGTTCCCTGATTTTGGGCGTTGACATCTAAAATTAATGACAAAAACTGAAAATTAAATTATGTTCCGGAACGTCATTAATCGAAAAAATTGGAAAAAAGCGTTTACACTTGCGATTTTGATGATCATTAACTTTTTAATGATAATTAAAAAACAGATGTAAACAGAGTATTAGGTAGGTATTTTTTTCTTTGTTTATTTTTTTAGGGTTTGGCGAAAAGAAGCCGAAAACCGTACTTAGTCTTGAGTCTCACTGGTAAACAATTTATTCTTTGTAATCCCAAAAACCAATTGCCTGGGTTTTCTTCAATTCCTTATAACACCAAAGGGACTGCATGAACATCGCAAGGGATGATAGTTTTGCTTTTTTCCAGGATTTTGTTCAGGGAAATTCCTCCCTTTCCTGGTTAAGACCTTGAAAGGGTCCACCCACTTTCTGCCTCAGTGCAACAGCATGCATTTATTCAAAAGTGCGACACTTCATCTTTATTTTCTGCTGTCATTCTTTATTTTGAAGTTCCAACTCTTGACATTTGAAAATTCTCTAACCTGCATGATGATAGTGGATTAATTTCTTTTCATTTTTCAGTCTTCACTTTTTCATACTGTACCAATTTGTTTCTCCAGCTCAAAAGAAAGGAAAGCAATTAAAACGATGGATGGTTGTCTGTCTAAAAAAAGAAAAGAAAAGCCGATCGGTATCCTATTACCGACGCTTTACTCATGGGTAAAGTCGCCCCTTCACTCATGGGTGAAGTCGGTGCTTCGCTCAAGAATGAAGTCCGTGCTTGGCTCATGCTTAAAACCTGCGTTATACTCATGAGTAAAGTCGCTCTTTTGGCCCGGACATTTTTATACCAAGCACTGCACTTGCCGCATGATTGACTCCCATTCAGCCGGAAGGCTCCGGCTTTTGTTTTACCTATATAAAAAGGCGCACGAAATGCCAGCTGGGCAGTGTATGCCAGTCCCCGCCGAAATCCCAGCCAAACCGACCACAGTAACACAGCAAGAACTCCCCATGCCACATGCCAAGAAGGCGTTCGCAGGTGTAGAATAATAAAAAAATAAAAAATGCCAAACCAAATACGACATCTAATTGGGTCCAATGTGACAAGTGCTCGGATTGGGTCCCATTTAATTCCTCTGGCCTATCCTGCTCTTTTTCTGATGCTCAGAATACTCCGTTTCTCTGCAACGTCTGCACTCAGGCTGAAGTGATTAAGGATTTGCAGGGGAGAATTGCAAAATTGGAGGCCTTTCTTGCCTGTCACCACAAGGATCATTTGCCCAGTGTTGCGATGGGTCCTGATGATTGCAGCAGCAGCAATGGTTGTGAGCCGGTGGCTTCTGGTTCTGGTGAGGTAGGTCCAGCTTCCCATCCTGGTGGAGGTGGACCTGGATCACCGTGTCTGGCTCCCATTTCTCCCCCATCAGCAGCAAAAAACCCTGGCAGTTGTGATGACCAGGTAGTTATCACAATTGGCAACTCAAACCTCCGGCATCTTTATCCATCCTTCTCCGGAATTGCTAGTTGCCTGCGTTTTACGAGATGGGGAATTAGATGTGCATGAAACTTTTCACATTGTTTATTTGTATTTCATCTGATGATGGCATTTTTCTTCGTCACAGATGGAGACTTTCCCAGTCATCTCTGACAAGCTGACATTGTTTCTGCAAACTTCACGTCATTGACTAGGCAGATATGTCATATAGTCTGGTGTCACAAAACTCAGATACTGACTTGTCATCGAATGAAGATTTCCAGTATTCAAGACCTGATATTTCAGTGAATGCACATAGTGGTGATGACTCCTCAGTTTTATTTAATAGTTCCAGTTGTCTTACGCATTTTAAACCCAATGGCAAGATCAAATGCCCGAATCCGGAATTGCCTGTTAATGGTAAGATGTTGCAATTTCTCTCTTTGATAGGTACCTACCATCCGTTTCTTACGGACTCCAATTTTCCCGAAGACATGACAGATAACTGGGTCATATGAGTAGGTTTAAAAAAAGAAGCTGGATTAATTCTAAAAAGATATGAAATGACTAAGTACCTACCTATTTTTTATCATGGGTTGTTACCTACTGACTCGTACTTGCCTGATGTTGGATCCCTTAAAATCTTAGCCGGAGTCCAAAAGTGACTGAATAACAATTTGGGATGGGGTTGCAGGTACCCCCTGGATGAAAGGCTACCCCTTGACTTTTGCCCAAAACGACTCCTACCCTCCCTCACTTTGTGGCACTACCCTCCCTCACTTTGGTCCATAGTGGTCACCCTCTGATTTTGACCAGAGGACTCTTGAGTTTTGGCCAAAAAGAATGTCTGACTTTTAACAAAAGGGACATGGTGAGTCTGTTGTCAGACCCACTGGGAACCCCTGTCAGTGCTAGGCCTGGCAGGTAATGTTGCAGAGAAGCAACACTGCTGCCCTTTTGTAAGGCTCCACCCAAAATCTCGACTGTTTTGATCCGCAATCTTTTTACCCCACCCCCCCAAGTCTGCCTACTTTATCCCCCTTTAGGATTTTGATCCTGTGCATGCAATCCTGGAATGCAGCTTGCTTGCATCAGGGTTGGGCATAGGGGGGGGTAGGGGGGGTTACCCCCCCAGCCTTTTTCCGAGGGTACCCTTGGCCGAAGGCCAAGGGTACCCTCGGAAAAAGGTGGGAAAAGAGTCCTGGTGTGTGCAGGGCACACACCAGGACTTCAATAGGCAGCAACATTGTTTCTTTTGTACTTTCTGTTTTGATTCCCCTGCCGGAAAAAGGCTAGGGGCGGGTAACCTCGGCCTTTGGCCGAGGTTACCCCACCTACCCCCCCCCTAGAATGTTGCTATTGAAGTCCTTCCTGGTGTGTGCCCCGCACACACCAGGAAGGACTTCAATGGCAACATTCTGTTTCTTTTGTACCTACTTCCTTTTTAATTCCCCTGCCGGAAAAAGGCCGGGGGGGGGGGGGTAACCTCGGCCTTTGGCTTAGGTTACCCCCTAGCCTTTTTCCAAGGGTAGGTGCCTTTGACCAAAGTCCTCGTGTGTGTCCTGCACACACCAGGAGGGGCTTCAATAGCAACATTCTGTTTCTTTTGTACTTCTGTTTTGATTCCCCTGCCGGAAAAAGGCTAGGGGGGGGTAACCTCGACCTTCGGCTGATGTTACTCCCAAGATTTCCGAGGGGACCCTTGGCCGAAGTCCTGGTGTGGCCCTGCACAACCCAGGACTTCAATAGCAACATTCTGTTTCTTTTTGACTTTCTGTTTTGATTTGCAGAAAATCATAAAATGAAAAAAACCCATCCAGAAAGTCGTGTGACAGTTTTTTCCTTGCTCCGTCTATTGCGACTGCAAACCCTCCTGGATCAGGAAAAAAGGACCTGAAATGTCGTAAATTGGCATCTGAGGACCCCTAATTTATCAAAAAAGCTTCATTTCCCATTAGGTACTTAGATACCTGCAATGGTGCACATGAGTTTTGTGGTGCATAAGGTTCAGGGTATCAAGGCAGCTGAAACTGTGAAAATTATTGCAGACAGTCTGATGGAAAGTCCATTGCTGTGAAATTGATGTTTGTAGGTACGGAGGGCATTCAGAAAGTTTTGAGCCTGAGATGGAATGATGCACTTCCAGGTAGGTAATTTTGTTTTGATATCTTGGCATCAAAATTTGGTTCATTATAGAAATGTATAAGAATGTTCAGGTTGATCCATTGTTGGTTTTTTTATTTTCTGGCGATTTCAAAAAGAGCTCCACAACCGTCAGAAAAAGGCAAAACTGGCGAATGTGAAAAACATCAGTTTGATCGAAGGTGCATTGCTGGTCAATGATCGGAGGTGTATCTGGGCTTGGCACCCATCACTGACCAAGGGATGATCACCTGGAATTCTCCCCACTTTCCGAGTGCGTTCAGTAGTTTTCAACACCAAGTGCAGTTTCGAAATTCGACCAAAAATGCACCTTCTATGAAACGGATGTTTTTCACATTCACCACTTTTGTCTGTTTCTGACTGTTGCCTAGAGAGAGCACTTTTTGAAATGGCCACAAAAATTAAAAACCAACAATGCATCAACGTGAAAATTCATACACATTTCAACATTGAACCTAATTTTTGTCAAAATTAACTGGAAGTGCATCATTCCACCTCAGGCTCAAAACTTTCTGAACACCCTCCGTACCTAGGTAGGTAGCTGCTAAATTTCTACGGTGATGGCCATAGCTGGGATTCACAGTCAGGATTCTATGTCTTACCTGCCTTGTTTCGTATTCGGAAATGTCGAGGTGGAGAACCATTATCTACTTAAAAGTAATTCAGCTTGGTTGGTACCTCTTACCTGTGCCCATAGTTCTGCGAGGCTTGGTGTGCTCGAGTCCATTTTCGATTTTGTTATACCTACTATACACAAATGCAAACAAGTAAATTGCACTTTCTGCATTTATTTCCATGTTTCCCCAAAACCTAAAAAACCAAATTACTGCAGTGGTGGGAGCCATAGCCAGGATTTTATGCCTTACCTGCCTTGTTTTTGTTTAGGTTCTTGGAAATGTACCAGGGTGTCCAGCGATCTGGTAAACCTGGAATTGTCAGGGAATTTTCTTGTTCTGGAAAAGTCAGGAAATTTAAAAAAAAATGAGAAAAGTCAGGGAATTTTCAGGAAAATATAATGAATCTTGGGAATATTTTCCAAGAAATGTCAATTTCAGTGCCCAAAACTTGACAAAGATTCAAAAAATTTTCAGTTTCTGTGGGACTCTGTCCCCCAGACCCCCTTACATGTGTCTCTACATGTTCGATCTCCACTGGGTTCATGAACCAGTTACAAAGTTTTTGCCACTCATTGGAAATCTGTGATATTCCTCTGTTTCCAATGTGTGAAAAAGCCAGTTGCTGCTGAAGCAGGTGATTGTGATTGGTTCAATTGACTTGTTTAACTCTGCAGACACATTGCACATTTTTTGGCCATTCACACACAAAGTATTTCACAAATTCCCCTAGTAGAGTCATTGAGTAGTGTATTGTGTGTGGTCCTCAAAATACATGAGAATTTGCGGATTTCATTGCTGTCTTGGTCTCTTGCTCTGTTTTCCCCATGGGAATTTCAATCGTGTTTGACAAAGAAATCTGGCCGCATCGTTTTCTGACAATTATTTCAGCTTGTGAATCACCTGTTAGCCTACAACATTACATTGTGCCGGCTTCCAAAAAAGGTTTTCAGAGCACGCTTAGGTCGCATGCATGTGGAAATGAGCCAAAGTTCAGGTTGTCATTTTGAAAACAAACATTTGAGAATGGATCTCTGGTTGGCGAACTCATACACGCCGACCAGGTGTTGTCTTGACCGATGATGGTTTTGTGAATTCGTGTCGGAAAAACAGGTTTGCCGGTTGCACCAACTGAAGGTAGAAAAACTGATATGCTTGCAATGATGTAGGGGCACCCTGCTTGTCAATCTCCACCTCTGTGTCATAAACGTGCATGATGGGCATTTTTGCTTCCACACCTAAATTGTGATGCATGCCACACACAATCATTTCAACTCTGAAGCCAGGCACTGAGCTGAAAAACACGATTCTCGAATTCTCATCCACGGGCACCTATTTGGAAGATTGCAGTACATTTTGCAAACAGAATAGTTATGAAAAGGATGAAAATAAGGAATTAAGGATTTTTTTTCAAAAATAAGGAATTAAGAGGAGTTACCTATTCCTTGAAGCTTGGAACAAGTTCCGAACTTCAAAAATGCAAAGAATAACTCATGTTTGCACAGTTGTGGATACAGGGGAGACTTCTTCCTTTTCTGGGAAAAACATGCTTTTTCTGTCTTTACAGAAAAACTTCAATTTTATATGCTGGAAGAGCCTGAAATTTCAAAATCTCTTAAGCTTCTGGGGGACGGAGTCCCTAGAACCCCTTGGAAACCCGCTGGGGCACTGCTTCAGACCCCCAAAAGGGCTGCGCCCTTGCAGAGGGCTGGATCTGTTAGCTTTAATCAACTGGATCCATAAACCCATGGGATGGGCTTCTGGGGGAGTTCATCCTCCAGATCCACTGACAAGGGTAAATGCACAGTCCAGCAACAGGAATCACTCCACGACAATAATGTAGATTGCTTGTCTGAAAGAGTTGCTTCTAACCTTTGGAAGGATATATCTCCTTTTCCACCTCGGATGTTTCGTTGTCTCTCGAGATTTCTTTCTTCATTCTCCCAGAGGTATTTTTTCCGCCAAATTATGACTGCTTGTTATGGCGTGCAATCCAGGCCCCTCGGAATAATTCATACATCAAATTGTTCCTTTTTTTTATCGTGTTTCTGCAGGCTTTATTTCTGCAGTGAAGTTCACCCAAATAAATTGCTGATAAAGGAGCTTCAGCTTTGCCCCTTGGAACCCCGCTGGAATGCTAGCACATACCCCATTTTCACGAGAAAGGGGGTATGTGCTGAATGAGGGGGGATTGAGAGTTTGCTGCATCATTTTTGAAGGATCCTTCAAAAATGATGCAGCAAACTCTCAATCATTGCCAATATTCATTGGCATCAGGACCGTTGCAGAATGGAACTCTTCACATGCATGAATGGGTATTTTCCTGTGTGCAACCTGTTTTTTTTACTGCGGGGTCCCAGCGCCAGCAGCAAAAAGTGGCGCGACCCCTCATCGCCGACGCGAAAGAGCCCAAAAAGAGGGCCGGAAAAAAACAATTTCAGAAAATAACCAAAGTGGTTGGAAGTGCATATGACATTATTGAACCACAACCCATTCTGCAAAAGTGCGACAACTCTTCCAAATGGGTGTTGGACATCTAGTGGTACATTCCCCCCATCTTCTCAGGCCAATAGAAAATGGGGGAAGAGTGGCAGAAACTTCAAAGAAGAAACAGATTGACTGTTTGAAACAAAATGTCCCATCGCCCCTCTTAAAAATAATCATTATCATTGGGAATCTCCGCCAGAACAATATTTGAAGTGGGCCGAAGGACGGTGAAAACAGAGCATGCTAATATTTCAGAGCATGCTTACATTTCAGAGCTGGCAGCGTTTTACTCGGGCAAAGTCAGGTTGAGCATTACCAAATGACATCATTGTGCAGAAAAGTTTTTCCTGTCATATAGGTACAACAACATAAGGGGGCATGGCCAGCTCGACCCCCTCTTGGTTTTGGCCTGGATCACAGTTTACCGTACCATATTGTTTTATCGATGCTGCAAACAGCTAGGTACCTATATGGGAAGACATGTTGGGCATCATGTGGGGTCCTTTCAAAAGTCTCGTTGACAACTCCAGATGAGGGCATATCAGTTTTGAGGCATGTACGAGTGGTAGTTTAAGTGGCACACTTCGTCCTTTAAATTTACGGCAGTGCTTGCATTTTGCGCACACAACACTGTCCAAACTCTCTAACGATGCGTTCTTCCCTCTGTGTTTGTTCAAACCCAGACTGTCACCTGGAGATTTTGTTGGTCTTTCACCGGTTATCTAGATAAGTACCAACATAGATAAGAGACACAGTAAAAAAGTAGGAATGAGTCAAAAAGGTTTGCATAAAGGAACAATGATCAGAGGTGTAAGTAATCTCCAGAACTTAATTTTACCGCGGATTGCACGTTACAATAAGTATTTGATGATGAAAATTGACATTTTCGCTGAATTACATTTGGTTCTGTTTCAGCCAACAAGCAGAAGGTTGTCACAAATCACTGGACATACAGAGATCTTCAACCCACTTGATGCCAAGCATGAGTTGTGAGACTGATGATAAGGGCGAAATGTCTTTTTCACGCAAGTGTGCATTTATATCATCCATTGTTCTCATGCTTTCGATGATAATTGGATTTATGTGGGGACTCCCATGTGATATGCATTCATGTGAGAATCCAAAGATCAACTGCTGTGTTAAAAACTGGTTAAGGCATTACCACAATATCGGTAAGTTGGTAGGTAAGCCTACCTGCCATACATTCCAAATTTACTGCTATGTTTACATATTTACTGCTTTATGTTTTTACCCAGTGAAGTGTGCAAATTCCACTCAAATTATTAGCTACCTATGCCACGAACTTTTAGAACTATATAACATACCCTGACCTCATCCCACGTTTCCGAATTTGAGGCTTACCCGATTTGAACTTGAGTCCTCACATTTTGGAACTGAATGAAGCAGGTGTTTTTGAAAGACCTAATTCTTGATATTTGCTTGTTTCTTTGATTTGTACGATGAATTCTGAGTTGTTTTCACTTCTAAAGGGTAAAGTATAAAACATGTTTGTAAATGTGGTTCTAATTTAACTGGAATAGCAGAAAGGTACCTGTGCTTATGTTTCTGTCCAGATGGCGTTTGGTTTGCTTTGGTGGATCATGACTGCCATTTCTGTAGTATCCTTTCATCAAGAATTAATTTGACCTGGCCTACAGTTAAGGCCACTTTATTTTCCAAGTGATTCCAGACATGAGAGACCAAATCCAAGCATCCAACTTCCCCTTGATTTCGGATTTCATCAAGTAGTCATCAAGTATCCTTTCATCAAGTAGTCCGTAAATGCTTAAATCTTGGATAGATTAATTCACACTGTATTTTGTGGCCAGTGTTTCCTATGAAAGTTTTTACATTTTTGAAGCTTCTTCACTGGTGTTTGCCATTTCAAGAACTCTACCCAACAGCGTACCTATTAGGCCTATGTACTTACTTTTATGTTTTTGCAGACATATTTGGCAGGCCTCATTTCATCAAAGTCTCAAAGGAGTCAGATATGGTTTTTCTTTACTCAACTGCTCTGAATTATTCTCATCTATTCAAGCCAGCACCTGTTCATTCACATTCTCCTGGCGGAGTTGTGAGGATTTCGGGAATTGATGGATATTCAGTTTGGACAACTCAGTTATCATTTTTGCCTGAACACTTCGCTTGTAACCTTGTCGATCTAAATGCTGACAACATTACCGATTGTGTTGCAATTGGGAAGGATAAAAGTATTAGTGCAATAGATGCTGTCACAGGTAAGCATTTGCTCCTCCATTCAGGAGTGCAGAATTTCACTCATAAAAGTGCTCACGTACCTAATTTTGGGCCGTGAATGGTAGCTGTTTTTCAGGCAAGATGCCTACAACTGTTGCACTGAGAAACCTCGGGCAGGTGCTCGTATCCACTAATGAAGTTGGGAGGCAGGTAGCAGTCTCTCATATTCCATTTGGGAACATTGCAATTGCTCGTTGCTGTGGGATAAACTGCCAGAGATTAAATCGTACTGGTCATTCTGCAAAGGAGGAGGAGGTGCCGATATGTTGAAAATGCAGGAGTAGCTACGAAACTCTTGAAATAGGTAGGTACTATTTTTTGAGATGCGGAAGGCTTGATGGGAGAGGAGGCAGATGCTGATTCTTCTGTCACAAGATACAAAACAGAACAAGAGAAAGAAATCAAACTGGAAATCAATTTCACTGCCAGCATCAAAACACAAGGTTTCATCCATCTTGGCACCTCCTCTTCACGGCAATAAGCTTATCTTTACCACAATTCCATGAGCAAGGAGAATTTCAGTTCCCTCAATCGTGGACATCAAATACGACAGATATTCGTGGTTTTAGCATATGACACAATCCAGCAAGTTTCACCTGTCATTCAGTTGGACTGAGGATGCCGCAAGTGTTGGCAGTGAAATCGATTTCCAGTTACGTTTTCTTCCTTTGTTTTGTTTTGTATCTTGTGGCAGAAGTCTCAGCACCTTCCTACTCTCTCTTAAAAATATTTGGAAAGTTGCGAACTTGGACCTTCTTGGAGGATGGGGTGCTTCTTCTCTTGCCTGAGTGGGGGCATCCCTCTCCTCCTCCTTTCCTGCACCATGTCCAGCTTTTGCTGCGCTTGCATAATAGAAAGCTAATCTCCGTGTTCATCGATAGTCTCTAAGCAACAGTCTTGGGTGATGATGTGAATTTGTCTTTATGTTGTGTTCCATTTCTCTCCAAAACTCTGCTCTGGGCAAGAACAGCGACCGTTGTTAATCATTTCAAATTTGAAGAAAATCTCCTTAGCATTCTTGTTCTATTCGGGAAATGGTACCAAACGGTTGAATGTCCAGTCCCAAACACAGTCTTGAAACAATGATATGTTTTGAATGGTTGAATCTCATTAATTCTTTGTTCTGCAAGTTGTTGATACATTTTTAATATGATAGGCACCTATTCAATTTTCAGGAAAAGAATTGTGGTCATTGAGGTCTGACACAAGCAAGAACTGGAATCCAATTCAGCTAGCTGCTCTATGCGCAGTTCCCTCAGTTAAAAGCAATAAATATGTTGATCTCATTGTTGCATCGAAGAGTGGCGTCAAGGCTCATTGGCACTTGACCCTAATATCTCATCATGGAGAACTATATGGTTCCTCTGTACATCTTTCGTCCTGCCCCGGTGGTTTGGAGCTGAGTGCCTCTGATGAAGGAAGCAACCATAATCTTACAGTAATCTGTGACGGTTAGCATCCTGATTATATCCACAGTGCCTGTTGTCTGGTTCCAGTGACAATGATACATTGAATTCCATCTAAACCCCGTCAATGGCTGCGATGCAACTGTTACAAATCCTTGGCTTTACGATTCTTGCACTGGGAATGGCATTATTCTCTCCAAATATCTGGCATTCTGCGAGGATAGTTTACGAGCTAGTGAGGTTCTTCCCGTTGCAGTTTTCTCCGCAGCCATTTGCATAGTTGTGTTGTGTGATTTGAGTTTTGATTGGTTTGTCTTTTTATTTATTTTTAACGATTCCTTTTAGCGATGTGTAAGCATCCAAGACCAGTGATGTACGAAGGGAGGTCAAAACGTTCCTGGCTTTGCCCTCTTCTTTTTGCTCAAAGCCAGTGACATTTGGCTGATTTGTCCTTCAGCCCTTCCTTGTTGGGTGGACAGAAATTCGCATCTTTGGATTGCGCAGTTCCCAATTCATGCCCGTTTGACTGGATCACCAGGAATCACAAATACAGGTGCAAGCTTTTGAAAAATCATCTGGTTAATCTGTTGGAATATGAAGGTTCCAAAACTGCATGCCTTGTGAATTGGCAATAAAAAAACACCACAACCTCATTTTTGCTGCTCGCTTAGCGCTGTCTGCTTCAAAAATCTACAAAGTATTAGGTTAGGTATCCTTCATTTGGAAATGACAGAAATCCAATGTGAAGGGAGTGTGCAGTGTGAACATAAAAATCATTGCAATTTCTTGAATTACCTACTTTAAATTTTCACAAGCCTGTAGATTAAAGGCATTACGACAGTTTTTCGGAAATCAAATCGGCTACAAAATCTGGAAAATTTCCCATTTTATCTTGAAGAAAAATGAACTCATGAAAAATAAAAGTTGCAAAACTGAACATGGAATTGGAAGAGTTCCTCTGCTCTTGTGAGTTTGCTGTGCCATAAGTAGGTCGACTGATCTGAATGATCAGCTCTTTTTTATTTATCTATTTTCAGGTAAACCTCAAATTATACCTCTGTCCAAATTGAATTTTGGATTGCCAAATATCAATCGTAATGGTGAAATTATTTGCCGCAATTTTCCACTCATGGGTAATTCATCAGCTGAAATGCTTGTGCCACTGAATGTTTCCGAAGGTGCATACAGGCTGCAACTAAGATATGACCATCATGTTGCTGGAAACTTCAGTGATTTGTTGATCAATGTAGGCTATGTGATTTTGAACATTATTTTACTGTGATCCCCACATTTAGTTGTACAATTTATTGGGGTGACCTTAGACGAATTTGAGTCTCAAATTTTGTTTCTGCCGTGTCCAGTCTCTGATCAAAGACACTGATTTCTCTCATTTGCTAGCTGATATCTGCAATAGTTTGTGCGTAATCGAAAGAAACCAGACAGCTGACTAAAAAATGTTAGATGTACTGAATTGAGAAGATGATAGTGATTGCAAAACCTTGTTGGAAGAACCGTGCTGAGCCACAGTTTTTGCATATCAGACTTGAGACTAGCACCCGGCCATAAATGTCTGGGAGGTGATGATTACAAATTTGATTGGCTCCCAGATAAACTACCTACTTGCTTTGTCTGCAGCTTTTTCCTTTTGTGGATGCAAGCTGTAAATGCTGCACACATCTACATCCAACAATGAGGTGAAATTTTAATTTCTGTGCTAGTTAAGGGTTTTTGACAGCTTCTTGTTGCAGAATATCTGATTTCCCTCCAAGTATGCTTTAGAGTGTTCTTCATTTGCTTCTATAGAGGAATAAACTGCAAATTTTTGTGTTTTTGCATTTCTTGTTTCAGATTTTACAATCCATTAATTGAGATGACTGCTTTTCATCCAAAATTTCACCCTGTGGTGTGGCCTTATTACTGGCCAGTACAATTGCCATGCATTTGGTTCAGTCTATTCTCGGCCTTGCATTCAAAAACACCAGCTCATTTCATTTATTCATCCGGGATAACAAAAATGTAGCTAAAGAACATTCCGATCTTGATGTCCTCTGCGGGGTGAACGAACTCCGTTTTTGTGATGAATAATAGGAGGAAATGGCATATCAAAAACAGGGGTAAACTGTTTGCACCCGAAACATATTCGTGGAACAGAAAAAATGTGGCATTGGAATTTTTTCCCGAAGAAACCTGAAGCGTGGCATAAAAATTTTGAGGGTTACCTATACAGGGTGTCCCGTAAATCAACCACCGAAATTTCAAAATAGATTCCCCAGGACCATACAAATCGAAGATAATCAGTGGAAAAAATTGATCCGACCCCCCAATACTGAGTTATGCCCCCCCAAAACCCCACAAAATGGACCCTTTTGGGGTATTCATGGGGGAGGTATTATTTCACCCTAGAACTGTCAAATTTTCAGGACAGGTTCTATGTAACGAGTTAAACAAAAAATGTTCAGTGACGAAAAACCGTCCGAGCCCCCAATTCCACGCAGTGCCCCCAAAAATCCAAAAAAGCCCAATTTGGGGTTGTTTTGGGGAAACTGAGATATGGGGATTGGGGGTCGTAGTATTAAAGCCATTTTTCGCAGGCAGATTCCTAAAGATACACGGAACAAAAAATGTTCAGTGGAAAAAAGTCCTACGACCCTCCATTTCCACGCAGTAGCCACTCAAATACCGTTGAAAGCTTCTCGTTCCCAGGGGGTTGCGACTGTTACCATGGTAACACACAATATTCCCATGGTAACAGTAGTAACCCCCTGGGAACGAGAAGCTTTTTAACGGTATTTGAGTGGCTGCTGCGTGGAAATGGAGGGTTGTAGGACTTTTTTCCACTGAACATTTTTTGTTCCGTGTATCTTTGGGAATCTCCCTGCGAAAAACGGCTTTAATACTACGACCCCCAATTCCCATATCTCAGTTTTCTCAAAACAACCCCAAATTGGGCTTTTTTGGATTTTTTGGGGGGCTCTGCGTGGAATTGGGGGCTAGGACGGTTTTTTGTCACTGAACATTTTTTGATTTACTCGTTACATAGAACCTGTCCTGAAAATTTGACAGTTCTAGGGAGAAATATTACCTCCCCCATGAATACCCCAAAAGGGTCCATTTTGGGGGGTTTTGGGGGGGCATAACTCAGTAATGGGGGGTCTGATCAATTTTTTCCACTGATTAACTTCGATTTTTATGGTCCTGGTGAATCTATTCTGATATTTAGGGGGGTTGATTTACAGGATACCCTGTATTTTTGGAATTGGTCTTGTGAAACACTGTTTCCTGTGAAAACCTGAATTCCTTGCTGAAATTCACGAGAAGTGTTGAATCTCAATTCGAACACATTAAAAGAGAAACTCTTCAGAAATTCGAGTGAAATATTGCACCCAGTTCATTTTTCGAGCATAGTAAATCGAACCCATACAGAATTTGACCCCAAAACCTGACCCCCACAGAATTTCATGTGAAGTAGGCCTCATTGTTCATTGATTTTTCTTTCACATGGAGTCTCAAATTTCATGCGAAATAAAGAACCTGATTCACAAAATTTGCGCAAAATGGAAAATTCCTCGCAAAACTTTTCATCGTGAAAATCTCAGTCTCTCTCAATATTCCACTTGTGTTTTTGTTGCTTGTAACCATTTTGGAAATGACAAGCTGAATCCCTATCCTCCAAAAATCTCACAAGTGAATGATTTTCCCCTTCCCTCCGAGAATTTCTGTCAAAAATTTTCTGGCGCCTCCTCATTTCCGCATGGTGGTTGAATGCTCTCACTTTGTGATTTGTCGCCGATTCGGACAGTGACGACAGTCCGACAGCACCATATCACACTCTTGCATAAAATATCATTGATGCAGAGCCAGTGTGTGATTGATTGCTTGGTTGAATGAACGGGTTGCATTGCATTGATTTCTGCGTGAATTGCTCTAGATGGGGGTAAATCTGGTTTTAAGTTCAAAACTTCCGTTTTTTTTTTTGAATTTGTGAAGCCATTTTTGTTGACCTTGGATGGAAAAATATTTGCTGTGTTTGGTATTCTACTTTTTTGCTCAAATTCCACATTTGGTGCCAAAAAAGTTGAAAAAAGGTTTTGGTTAATTCCGATAAATTATGCCGGAATTTAGACATCCCTGGGTTTTTTTACAATGTTTTTATCAAAGCCAGAGGATATCAAGTTTGGAATGGACTGCAGGCCAGCAGAGAGAGAAATCGAATGGTCAATGGCTGAAAGTTCAGACAAATGACAAAAAAAGCTGGCTAAAATCAAGCCGACGACACGGCACTAGTCTGTGTTATTTTGACTTTCAGTATTGACACTGTACTGACACATTCTTTCTTCTCTGCACGTCAGGTCTGGAAAGCTTCAGGCACGAAATTGCTTGGTCACTTCACGGAGAAGATGAGCCATGTCATTGCAGTTGAGAGTTTTTCATTCAACTCCAGCACATCAGCGCACAATTCAGCATTTCTCATCAAGCTATGGGTTCCTCTGGCAGAAAAAGAAAAATTCTTTCATGAAATGGAAAATTCAAGTAAGTCTGCACTTTTATCCCCAATGAACAACAAGGTTGATTTCCATCCTGTTGGATTCACCCTGAGATTTTTGCAGGTCAACTAGCTTCTAGCTTGCAGTCAGCGGCGGCTCGTCAGGTGAGGCAAGTGAGGCCAGGCCTCACTGCCTATTTTGGGAAAAGATTTGAAAAGTTCTTCAAGATCATGTTGGTATTCGAAAATCTGTTGTTGTTTTCCATAATTTCCCATTGTAAATGTGGGCAAACCACCAGCAAAGATCATGATGAATTTTTAAAAGTCCTCTTGTGCATCTTTTCGATTTCGCACCTGTCTTTATTGAATCAGATTTTCTCGAAAGGACTTGTATAACCGCGAAAGAACTTGTTCAACAGCCTTTGACGAGAGAGCTGACAGAGATCGCTGTCAGTGAGCAATACGGCGCGGTCAGTCGGGCTCAGGCCTCAATCACTCCAACCTCACTCACTGGAATTGTTCAATGTTATCATTTGGGGAGCGGTCCACTCACACACACACAGTGTCTTCAAACATCTTCAAAAAACAAGCCGCTGGAATCTGGAGGATGCAGCCCCAAAGCACGACTGAAATACCGTCTCGCAAACTATAATTTTCGTTGTTTCTCGAAAAGTGTCCAGTGGTCATTCAATGGCCACTGAACCCCAAAATAGGTATTCTCTCCACCTCTACCTGACCATATGGGCTTACATTTCCAACAAATGGATAAAAAGGCCAGTTGTCAAGGTGGGCAATTTGCTGGCCGGCCTCACCCAGCAAAAAATCCACGAGCCGCCACTGCTTACGGTGAGGTTTATGTTGAAAGGTCATCTTTAGATTTCAGGCACGTGCTTACAAACATCTTGGCGCCTACTTCTCAAAAATTGGGGGTGGTTTGGCAAAAAATCTCTCTCACTGATCCGTGGGAATGCTTTGGCGATGTTGCATTATTGTTAACCCATTGCGCAGACGACGTGGAATGGAGGTGCATTTGAACATCTAAACTTATTTCCAGGTGCATCCCCTGAAATTCTCTCATTGTATGCAACTAAAAATATGAGGCCCATTATGAGAGAACTTGGGCTCCAAGATAAAAAGAGCTGTTTGCAGCATTTCAATCTATTGTCGATGGATTCTTCACATTAATCGATTTTATTAACCTCGGGGATAAAACTTTGTGTCAGTCATTTATCATTTTTCTTCTTTAGTCACAACATCGACGAACGACACCTCTTCAAAGTATGTAGAAGGCAGTGTTCACTTGCTGTTGGTTTTGGTTGAATCACGAACAGAGAGGTTGTTTTTGAAGAACTTATTTAGCAGCCACATTGTTCAGGTGTGTCCCATTAGCAGCGTCATCATTGATAGAGAACAACAGTTCCGAGATTGTTATCCTTTCTTGGAGACTTTGAAGAAATCAGGTTTGTTCTCCCATGTGGGTACTTTGTCGGGTTTTCCATTCTTTGATTTTGTTTTTTAGACTTTAATTGTTAACAAGGAGGAGCTATTTTTGCCTCGGGTGTGGTAGAGCATAAAATCCCTTTTTTCTCCCAGCAGTGAAATGACGTTACACCAACAGACAGTAGTAATCTAACAAAACAAGATAGGCCTAAAGTTGGCCAGTATCGAGGTCCACATGTCAAAGAAAACTGAAGTCGCTTTGCCAGACGGTGCGTGGCTAAGTGTCTCTATTTCCTTTGTTGATATTTCATTCAGATGATTATGTTCGACTGTGCTCGTAAGAATTCCAAAGCGGCCCACATGCTTTTATTGGGGCAACAATTATTTCTATTACCATCATTTTCGAGTAACATCAAGCGAAACGGTATATTTTGGCAGTTTTCAGGTAGGTTTAAAAGTCTTCAGTCGTTAAAAATGTGAACGGTTGTCCCGAATCATGTGGTTGGAGCTGGAAAAAGTTGTTAAAGGTTGTATAATAAATGTAAAAAAAAAAAATGTAAAAATGTTAATGCAAAAAATGTAAATGTAAAAGGTTGTCCCGAATAAAGTGGTAGGAGCTGGAAAAACTTTCAAAGAACAAAATATGATAGAACAGCCAATTTCATTTTTTGCTGTGGCCAGACATTTGGCGACCCTGATTATGCACATGTAGTTCCGATTAAGTGTTTACATCCCTGGTTGGAGCTAGAGAAAGTTTCAGACCACAAACTATGATAAAAACAGCAAATTTTCATTTTTGCTATTGCCAAAGACTTTTGTACCACCCTATATTGTTATTTATGCTGGTTGTCCTGGACTTTTTTTGCAATTAAAGTCTCTTCATTTCAGCAGATGACAAATGAAATAAGTGTGAATGAAGATAAATGAATTCATTTCACACTTCAAAGGAGACATCACATCTCTTTTTAGTGACATGTCATGGGGAGAATTTCAAAGGTTGTGAAATCTCATCCCCTGTTGCTTAACCATTAACCTCCCAAGGGGTAGTTGCTCTACAGAACCTCCCCAAGGGGTGGTCCATTGGACCATACCATGATCCCATCTGTTTATGGGCCTGGTAAGGTTCTTCCTATCAAAGTGCATCCTTTTTGATGTCTCATGCAAAATTTGGCCAGTCCAAGATGGTTTCCTCCCATATTTTTGCCATCCGACAGACACGAAAGTCAGTTTTTGGGCAAAACTTCAAATCTGAATAACTTTTGATTTTATAAACATATTTTGGTGCTATTACATTCAGGGGTGCGCCGTGGTTGCAAGTTCACGTCCTGCACCCTGCAGGGGAGATCGGTCGGCCGTCTGACGACTAACCGATTCTCCCGACCAAGATAACCACAACCTTCTGTTTGTGTTGTCCTTGTGCTGTCTTGTCTCGTCCCCCTCTTTTGGAGCTACCAGCAATCGGTCAACCTGGAAGGGGTTATTTGTTGCATGCTTTGTGTCACCACAATACTCCACTTACCGCAGAGTTTGAGAAAGTTTGGAATGAAGACCTCTGTTTAATCTGGTTTTTTTTACCTGCCCTTCCAAAGTAGAAATTTCGCATGGAAAATTTTTGATTTTTTTTTGTGAAAAATGGTGTCCCTCATAATTTCCATATTGCATGTCACATCTTCAAAACACTTTATGTGCTTGTGAAGGTGATGGTGATGAACAGCTTGGCATGGCCCAAAGTGAAAGTTGAACTCAAACCACTTCAAAAATTCAAACATTTTTGTTTTGCCCATGGGGTGGTCCATTGGACCACCACCCATTTTCCAAAATCCCAAGGGGTGGTCCATTAGACTGCCTCACCCATATCCTGTCATTATGATAATGATTTGGACCATCAGGCTGCACAAATAGTATCGACTGCAAAATCTATTCAATTGGGATTTGCAATGTCAAATTTTTCCATTTTGTTATCTGATATTGGCACCAAACAGCCCTAATCCACACAGTCAGTTTTCGAACCTTCAGTGGAGCTAAAAACCCGAAAATCAGACTTTTTTGCACAGAACAGCTAAAACAATCCTGGAAATCAAAGAAAATGGTAAAAACAGTGCAGAAATGTGTGGTTGATACCCTTGGGAAAACCAGACATTGTGACCCCAAAATGCCCAAGGGGTGGTCCAACGGACAACCGAGCAAAGAACATGCACAAAAGTCAATGAAATTCAAAACATTGTATGTCATATTGGAGATGGAAGGATGTTCGGCCCGAAGCACCCTGCAACTTCACTGCAATTGGAAATTTAAGGGTGTGGCCCGATGGACCACCCCTTGGAAACTCCAATTTTTTTATTTCCGTAACCTCCCAAGGGGTGGTCCATTGGACGATGGGCCAATATTTCTCCCAATTCGTCGGTGGATTTTTTAGGCTTTTAGGGCATGGTAGACCCAACCCTCGAAGAGACATATCTGGAAGCACAGAATCGTCCGGGGCCCAGGGAATAAAAATATTGAGAAAATAACAGAGGGGTGGTCCATTGAATCCACCTTTGGGAGGTTAAGGGTTAAAGGCCTATTCCGGATTGGGACAACTGTTCATTGTTGATATTCATTCCAAACGTCAATATCGGGTTTAGATACAAACCATACAACCATTTGTTGTTTTTGGATGGCCTTTTTGCCAATTGCAAGTTTTCTAACAGCGCCTACTGCAATTATTGACTTTCAAAGTATGGATGGCTGATTTGTAATTGCATTTAACAAAAGGGATGAACAAGAGTTTGCATTTTAGTATTTAATCTCATCTTTTCTGTTGGCAGTGTTTGTCTATGATATTGACGGTGATGGACAGGCAGATATAATGAATTATCACTTTACAGTAGCAAAATCCAAATCAGGAGATGGCTTCATGGTGCAGACCCAACTTCGGAAGCTTGATTCAAGGACAGAGTTTCCGGACATGAGGTCAAGATCGATTGTCAGTGGTTTAGACTTTTAGATTTTTTGTTTCTTATCACTTTTGATACGTACATTGAACAAACAGGTTGCAGCAAGTTATTTCCTTGCTGGCTCTTTTAACTTTTGGGTTTTTCCCGGTGTTGACTTACATTCTAGATTCTTGTCTATTTTCGAGCTTTAAGAGTGTATTTTTCGACTTATTTCTTATTTTAAGTACAGTATTCATGACACAATGTAGATTACTTAGTGCAGCCTGTGTCGAGTGTTGGGCAATGCGGAAAATTTATCGGTCAGTTTTTTGGGTCCGTTTTTTTCCTTTCTTGGTTACCCACTAACCAACTGCTTTTCCCTCTTGTTCTGAAAAAGCTGCAGTTGCACCATGATGGTAAAGACTGGGTCTTCCGGCAATGGTTTAGTTGAGTTTACAGTCGCAGAATTTTTTTGGTTGAAATATAGGTAGGCCTGCAATACTTTACGAGAATGTTATGTCCTCAGGTGATGGCTGAATTATTTTTCTTCTCGGCCTTGATAAAGATGATGAACCTTCCAGAATTAACCCGACAGAAGTCTCGGGGGGTTAAGGCATTGTTGCATAACCTTGCAAAAGTCCCTGACTTGGGACCAAAATAACCCTCTCTGGAGACTCCTAGAAGGAGGGGATCAATCCAGCTTCCAAAAGACTACTCTCAACCAGGCTCAGTTACATTCGGCGGTGTGTGATGCATGATTGTGCTGCATTTGTTGAGTGTTCAAGAAAAATTAGCAAATTTCTGCATTTTTAAAAATCAGTATGCAATTTTTGGACAGAACAATGAGCAGGAAACAATGCAGGATTTACCATTTTTGGTGAGATGAGCCTTTTCTGATATAAAAGGGCAAGTGAGAAGAAAATGGTCTTTGTTTAGCAATGGAAATAACCTGACCGGTTCAATCCACATGGTGCAGGATGGTCAACTGCAGAGGTTGCCATTGGCAAGGAGCCTCAACGGATGGCAAAATAAAATGCGTTTTTGCAAACGGTTGCCAAAACTAGCAAACGGTATTAAAATGCAAAAGATCTTTCACTCTAGAGGCTTGTCCCACAGAACCCAAAGGATGGATCTGTTCTGTCCCAGGGAGCTGTTACGCCAGATCCCCTGCAGTGCTATTGGTTTGAACTTCATACTGCTGTACACTACTAGGAAAAATTGGCCCCAACATGGCAGAAGCATTGGGCCCCACAGGTGCACAACTGCACTGGGCATTGCACATGCTTGCATGGAGTTAGTTCATTGTGCTGTCTTATGATATCTGTGCTTCATGGTCACCTCAGTTCATTTTGTTTGGATACTGCCCATTTTCTTGCCTCCTGATCAAATTCTCAGCTGCAAATTTTTACACTTTTTTGTTTAATTTCTAAATTCTTTCTTACTTGTCGCAAACTGATTTTTTATAAATACTTTGGTGTTTTTTTTCTTTTTTATTTTTTGCATCGAAATTCTAGTGTTGGTAAATGTGTTTCCAAACCATGCATTGTATTTTGTTTTGAGATTTTTTGATGCAAAAAAAGGTTGCAACTTCTCTTGTGCAAAGTGTCTTGAATGTGGTAGAGGTTGAAACATTTTGAGTCACTTGAGAACCATGGTGTTTTGTTTTCCTACTTTATGCTCTGCATGCTCATTTTGTCACATTTACAAAGAACCTGTGTTGGGGAAAGCACATTGACAATGTTATGAAAAAGGCAAATTCTGCATTGTTTTTTGCAAAGCGCACCTTTCGAAAGGCAAGCAGAAGTGTTAAGGAAAAGGTCTATTTTGCCCTGGTTCGCTCGATTCTGGAGTATGCCTCTATAGTTTGGGACCCATACCGATTGGTGCATGTGGAAAAACTTGAGAGGATACAGCGTAGAGCAGCTCGTTTTGTATCTGGGTGCTATGCATTCACAATTAGTGTATCATCCTTGATAACAGAACTTGGATGGAGCTCACTTGCCAAGCGTAGGAAGGTTGCTAGGCTCTTGGGACTTTTTCGAGCTCTGAATAATGTTGGTGGTTGGTCTGATATTAAAGAAAGTTTGTCACTTCCAACTTACAGAGGTCGCCATGATCACGATTTTAAATTACTCTGTAAGCGACATTGTAAGGATGTTGGAAAGTTTTCGTTCATTACCAGAACAGTAAGTGACTGGAACTCCTTGGGTACTGAGGTGTTTGGAAATGGGCAAGACCTAAGTATCCATTCTTTCAGGAGGAAAATTTTACAAGATTTAGGACTGTCAATTCGCAATGGCTAAGCTTGCTCGCTTCGCATTTTATTTATCTGCTCGTTTCATTGAATTATTGTTATTCAAATGTCTATTGTCTTGTCAATTTGCGCCAGGTTGTTCCTAGGCAAATTAACCTAATAATAATAATGCTGCTTTTGCTTTCTGTGGCTTTTTTTATTGGGTAACCATCCTTTTTTTTTCAATGCTTAGACAACAGAAAAAAATCACTCTCCCTGTATTTTGAATGGAAATCCATCAATAAACAATAACCATCCTTTTCAAATTTTTTCTCACAAACACTCAAAAATACTAACCAAAACTTTTTCTTATTAATTTCCGTTTATTTGAGATGTTGCAGTGTTTTTGCCACAGAACAATTTTGTCTGTTTCTACTGTTTGTCGTATCCTCTTGTTTGCGTCGGTTTTTTTTTTTTTTTGGAACTGGAAGTTTGATTGTGCTTTGATCTTTTAGAAACAAAGTTCCACTTCTCAGGATCAATTTTGGTGAGAATTCCAGTTTTGATTCATTGCGTATGAGACACAGGTGTAGTTTCAGGTGCGCATAAGACACAGGGTGTAGTTTCATATAGGTGAGCATAGACACAGGTGCGCATGAGACACAGGTGCGCATGAGACACAGGTGTAGTTTCGCATGAGACACAGGTGTAGTTTCAGGTGCGCATGAGACACAGGTGTAGTTTCATATAGGTGAGCATAGACACAGGTGCGCATGAGACACAGGTGTAGTTTCAAAATGGGGGTGGAACAAATTGTGATACCTCACCAAATTTGGTGTTGCTTTTTGGAGGCATTGGAGCATTTATTGTTTTTGCAAAGCTACGCATTTAAAGCACTGTAAGCTAGTAATGGAAGTGAAAAGCCGTTCCTACAAACGGTAGGTCACCGTATTGGCCTATAATGAGAGATGGGTCTGCACACTCACTCAGTGCATGACGTGATATCTCCGTGTGATGTGGAGTAGTCAAGTTGGTAAGTCAAAAGTTGCTGGTCTTTGGCCTGGTTGACAAAACATCACGAAGTGAAAAGCATTTTTCTCCCCTTGTTATTTGTGGTAACAGCAACAAGGGATTTGAAAGACTCTTTATCTTATAAGAAGGGTGTAAACTACATGATAGATTCTCATTTATGGAAGGGTTGACTCAATGGGTTATGCTTATGACCAAGATTGTTTTGTCAAATGATGGCATTTTTTTAACCAATCAGCATGGTCCTGAACGGCCTTATTGTCCATTGCAACTCATCCTCAGCTTCAACACAATACGTGAACAGGGTAAAAATGGATTTATGGCTTCTCTGCACCTGGATGACATTGAAATTAACCACACCCAGCTCCATGCATCAAAACAGCCATCAGCTGGGGCTCTCTTCACAAAAGTTGTCTCTCATCGAATTGTTCTTATACTCAATAATTTTCTTGCACAAATATTGAATAATTATGTCACTTCCTAGTCATGTTGTTTTTCTGTTGTTCTTTTAACAAACTGTACTTTTGCAACATCCATGCCTTTTTCTCTAAAAAGACATTTTAACTTTTGGACTGTCACAAATGTCAAGTTGGTTGTAATGTCCACAAAAATTTTCAGCTTCAGCTGGGGGCAAAGTTTTAGGAGGCCTCAATTTTATCTTTGATCTGTTTCGGTTTTGTCAAAATATGGCTTTGCGTGGCAGGTTGTGCTGCCTCGGTAGATTCACAAGTGCTTCGTATGTCGCCAACTGACATTTTCCAATCATTGTTCTCATTGGTCAGCTGTCTCGATGTCTCCTCCAAAGCGTACAATTCTCTCTGTACAACAAATGCTTTAAATTGCAATCTCTCTGTGAAAGATTGCTCATACAATCTTCCACAAGCAGTCTGTGTTGAACGTGATGGCCTATTTTGGAAGTTTGGGTGGGACAGGCTTTCACAGTTTCATTGCCATGGGTTAAGCATGCTATCAAAAAAGATTCCTGTCAAACTTTTCCCTAGTTGAAAGCAACCGATTTGAAATCCAGACCTTCCTCCCCGCTGCATGACTTTTATTTTAAAACTTGAAATGAAGGTAACCCAAATTTGGAAAAAATAAATTAAAAATAGGCCCTGTGATACTAGCCAGGATACTTGACGGAAGCGAACGATTCTTTGCATCAATTTGTGAAATAAAAATAATTACTTAGCAGACAGGAAGGAGTACCATCCCTGAATGAGCCACTTTTTCTGAAGGCATGAACATTGCAAATTTGAATTGATTGTGGCGTGTTGGAAATTTTGCAGCCGTCTTCTTCAATGCAACTCACCCTCAGGTTCAACTCACTAACCAATTCAATCGATAGATTTGTCTTACAAAATTTAATTTCCATGCACAAAACGTGTTTCTTTTCTATTGTTGCATCCGTCTGCTGCATTGGCTGTTAAGGAGGAACCTGGGGCAAGGTGTGTAAAAGAACAAGTGAGCGAACTCCGGGATTTTCGTGGCACAAAAAGTACATTGCGGTGCTGCGGCGTATCTAGGCGGAGTGCGCTACGAAAGACATGCGAGTGAATGGCGGACCGAGGTGCTATGCCCACAGAAAGTTAAATTTCTCCTGAACAAAGCGATGGTTTTTGATGCGGCTTGCTGTGGTGCAAAGCTGAAAAATGAGCGCTTCCACACATGTATAATGATCCCAACCTTTGGTCGGGTAAAACTCCAAACCATTTGAGTAACAAAGTGCTCAAATTTCGGTGTTATAAAATTCCGGGTTCCTGCCAGGCATTTTCAAAGATTGTGCAATTTTTTCCGTTACAACATGGTTACAACCTTCGGAAGAGTTGTAGAGGAAGCCTTCTGGTTTCCAAAAATACCAAAATCGTTGAATTTGAACACCATTTGGCAATTTTATGAACAGAGACAACACGACATGGTAGCATCGTTTCGTTTTTGAGCGGGGAAGAGGCCGCGATTCCGAGGCCGTAAAATTGCCAAATGGTGTTCAAATTCAACGATTTTGGTATTTTTGGAAACTAGAAGGCTTCCTCTACAACTCTTCCGCTGGTTGTAACCATGTTGTAACGGAAAAAAATTGCACAATCTTTGAAAATGCCTGGCAGGAACCCGGAATTTTATAACACCGAAATTTGAGCACTTTTGTTACTCCAATGGTTTTAGAGTTTTAGCCGACGAAAGATTGGGATCATTATACATGTGTGGAAGCGCTCATTTTTCAGCTTTGCACCACAGCAAGCCGCATCAAAAACCGTCGCTTTGTTCAGGAGAAATTTAACTTTCTGTGGGCATCGCACCGCGGTCCGCCATTCAATCGCATGTCTTTCGTAGCGCACTCCGCCTTGATACGCCGCAATCCAGCAGTACACATTTCGGTCTCATTTCTGCTCCCATTTGACTCCATGTTAAATGGAGCGCAGTTCTTTCACTTCTAATTTTACACGCCTTGCCTGGGGGTTAGCTGCAATGGGGCATATTATGGCCAACTGTGTTCGAAAATCGAAAGATGTCAGCACTTGAATGTTTATTTTTATGTGCCTGATGTGTTGTTTTTTTTTGCTGCTGCTGCATTTCTCTAATGGACAAGTTTATGAAGATTTAGCATTCCACCAGAGAGATGTTGATAACCGTTCAGAAATTGAGGCAAAAATACCTTGTAAATTGTTTATTTTCATTCCCTGTAACAGCCAAATTTTGGTGGCTATGTGGAGTTGAAGGCCAAAAACTTGCAGCTTGGGTATCCTTCCCCACAGGATATTATGACCTGTGTTCATTGTTGCGTATCTATGTATACAGACGTTTTTCTAAACACAGTTAAGCATCCCTGTGATTTTTTCATTTTATTTTATCTTTCTTTTCTCTTTTGCAACAAAGCACAATTTGAAGGTTCATTTCAAATATGACTGTTGTTTTTCAGCATTAACTTTTTAGTTCCTATTGCATTGCATTTCTTTTCAGAATGTTGCAGCTTATTTTTGTCACTGTTGATCAAATAAAAACGACTATGTTGGTTGATATATTGTTCTCTATTTCTCTAATAAAATTACCCGAACTCCCTTTGAGTGATACATTGGGCCGATTTTTTAAACGAAGCCCATCTTTTAGACCGCGGATTCTTTTTCTTTTGTACGCAAAATTGCATTTAAAAAAAGTAAGAATCTGCCGCCTAAAAGATGGGATTCGTTTAAAAAATCAGCCCATTGTTATCAATGACTTGTTTGCTTGAGAGTTTAGAGGAAAAAAAGAAAGTCGACTTTTGCACTCACATGCCAATCTTGGCTGGTGTTTGGAAAAAACCACAAGCCTATCAGTTCTTGAAATGACTCTGGTCGCACTTTTAAATGACATATTGACAGGAATGAATGACATATTGCCATGTGAATCAATGATGGGCATTGAATGAAGTGGAGCAAACAACGCAGGAGTGGTTGACAATCAGAATCTGACAGATCCATTGTGCTGAAGTTGCTAATTTTCCTGTCACAAGAGGCAAGGCACGCCCAACACTATCGGTCCGTGGCATGGAAGGTTCGGACAACAACAACAATAGGATTTCAATAACCACTCTTGAGGTTGCATTTTGTCACAACAAGCCTTTGAGGCTTTACTTGAACTATGAAGCGGCCTTTTTAGCATGAAATTTTGATTCCAAAAAACTGGAAGCTCATCTGCGAACCCATTTTACTTCAGATAGCAAATAGCAAATTTTGCCGTGCATTACTAACATTGTCCGGATGTATAATACACAGCGTTACAGGCGGGTTGACCCTGAAAACTGTCCGGACATTCTATACTAAGTTTGACGGGGGATTGGACCGCAGTCTTTAAGAGGTGTCTGATGACTGTAATCTGTGACTTTGACGATTGATGAGTTTCCGAAGTCTGTTATGTAACTTTTTTACCCGCAGTACTTATTCCTAATAATTGCGTTTCTGAATGAAAAAGCATGGTTAAATCGATGAAGTGCTCTTAAGAAGAAGAAGAAGAATGCCTTTCTTGACAAGAATCATAAAATGAATACTTCAGCAAACAAAAAGAAACCAGTACACTCTTGTTAGTTTGCACGGCAAATTTAAGTTTTTTGAATGCTGTTCCTTCCCCAATGATGTATTAACTGAGGGGTTTTCAGCCAGTCAATAATGATGGAAATAAGCAAGAATGGAAACTTGTAATCCCTAGTCATGAAACATCACTGTTCGAGGGTTTCGTTTCCTATTTGCCCCTCCCATATGGAGCTCTATCCCGCTTAAAATTCGAAGCTCTCCAAATGTTTCAGAATTCAAGAAGCAAATTCTAGATGAGGCAAGGGCGGTACTTACTCTGCCACAGTTGAAAACACAAATCACAAATGAGAAGACTGCATCAACGTCAAAGAAACCGAAAAACTCCACCCAGCTTGGCATGAGATGTTCGACCACCGGAACAAGATCCGAATCACTCCACCGACAACAAACATGACACAAATGGAATTCAACCTCCCCGTTGATTTCATTCCTCGAATCCCGCCGATCCCAGCAGACGACACATCCAGTGGAGGACCTGCTTCACAGTGGCTCAGTTGGTTCGCTGGTCTGACTCCAAATCCGAAGGTTGTGGGTTCGATTCCCGCCACAGTCGGAATTTGTGGGTTGGGTCATGCGCCATTCTGGCTGTAGTGACAGAAAGGGAGACTTAGTGGCAAGTCTTCTAGTCCTTCGGAAGGGACTTTAAGAAGGTGGTCCCGTGTGCAATTCACCATGTGCACGTAAAAGAACACTTAGTCCGTCCAAGAGTGGCGGCAAGTTACAGAAACATAATAAAGCCACAGACACATACAGGGGTACCGAACACCAGTGTGGGTATGGTGAATGATTGGTATGAATGGCGCCAGAGTAAGGCGCAAAGTATGAATGGGTTGATGTGGGCGAAAAGAAGCCCTGGGGAACACCCCGAAAACCTTACACAAGTTTAAAGTTTTTTTTAAAGTTTTTTTTTACCTGCTTCCGTAGTCGGACTGATGACGCCGCAGTAACTTGCAGCGAAATCGATCTCCATTGATATTTTTCGTTGTGATTTGTGTCTTCAACTGTGGCAGAGTAAGTACCACCCTTGCCTAATTTATAATGCCCTCTGCAGTCCTCAGAACCATTCAAATTCTAGATTTTATTTGTCCCAGTTGGACACACCGTTGTAAAATTTTTAACCGTTGTAAAATTTTTATCTTGCCTTTTCCTAAACATAATTTTGAATATTTTTTGCTTTGCTGGTTGAGTTTAAGAAAACGCATAATTGTTAACACTGCCAGGTTTATGTCTGTAATAAGCAAGATAAAATAAATAAAAAATAAATTTTAGCCAAAAGGGTTATGGTGGGTCTGACAGCAGATCCACCTTCACGATGGATGCCCATGTGATACAATGGGGTGTATTTTTGAAAATGGGGTGTATTTTTCAGGAACCTGTTTTTTAAATTGATTTGGATTTCAAATTGATTTGGCTCCACCCCCAAACCTTCTTCTGCTAGGGACTCTGACCCTGGAAACCCCTCCTGCAGGGTGACTGCCACACAGACCCCATGCACGTGGGGGTGCCCCTAAGATTAGATGAAGTTCTGATGTGCAAAAAATCACCACCACCCATTGTGTCAATGGTGGTGGTGATTTTTGCACGTCAGAACTTCTTCTCCACTCACCAGGATTTTGATCCTGCGCACATGTGCTTGTCATTGGTGAATGTTGACACTTCCCTTTCCAAGGTTCCCAAAGTGCTGAAATTTTGTCACTTTGGGTTTATCCGATTGCTGGTTCCCTTGCTGTCACAAAGTCCCAATTTTTGAAGATCAAGTATCTCTCAGACAACTGAAAATGAAACATTCAGTGTCAGCGTGACAATTTGTGAGTTCCATCAGGGCTGGGTCATGAATTGTCTCAAATTCAAAATCTGCTTCAACCCAATATTCATCAAAATTGACTCCCCTAAGTTCCAGAAATGAGCCCCCCTGCCAGAACATTTGGGTTACTTTGGGGTGGGCTGTCTCCAAAATGTGGTGTCGGAAGCACATTCAGACTCAACATTTTCTCTCCAGTTTGATCTGGAAAACACACTCTCCAAAAATGAGTGGCACATTTGGGGAACTTTGAGAGTTTTACCTCCAAAATAGGCACTGAACTCTGCAAAAGCCTGAATCCTATGAGGATCAGAGCGGGAACAATATTATCATTGTCAATTTATTGGACCATTCTGCAATATTTTTTATTTTTTTTTTTGTTGGACCATTCTGTTTAATAATTGGACCATTCTGTTTAATATGGCAGAAAATCAATTTACCATCCCATCATTTTTAGCTATGTTATTGAAAAGTGCAGCATTTCCTGTATGATGAATTCAATTGAATTGAAAGTACACTGCTTTTGATCTGCATTGGAATTCTTCTAATCACTAAAAGCTTGAATCAGTTGCCTTCAAATAGTCCCTTATGCTTCTGGAAGAAATGAATTCGAACAATTCGCCCAATTGGCATTTCCAGCAGTATCAAAACATGATGCAGGGATATCCTGGAAGGTGAGAATTCTATGACATTGTTCTCTTTTTGCACACTTACGAAATGTGTTACTTCAGGAAGTAACCAGAAGTTCACAGTTTCTGTTCTCATTTTTGTTCACTTTTAGTCTCCTAACAAATTTTTCGCTTCGTGTTGTGCGACCTTGCAAGGTGAATTTCTGGCCGCCCACATTTTGCAACTTTGTATCAATCAATCAACTTGTATGCAACTTGATTGATACGAATCAACTTGTATGCAATTTGATTGATACGAATCAACTTGTATGCAACTTGATTGATACAAGGCATCAACACAAGCCAGAAAGGGAACATTTTTTTGGGTCAAGGTAGGTGGGGAGAACTCCAACCAATCCCCTTTGGATTGCTTCCACACAGTGAGATTTTCCCCTTTCACAACCTATGAACATCCTTTTAGACACAGTTCTTTCTTCCTTGCCGGAAATTGGAGTATCATTTGAGGAGCAGGGCGAGGAGAACTCCTAACAATCCCATTCAGATTGCTTATTCCTTCTGAAAGAGAGATCTTCCAGTTTGACAAACTAATGAACAATATTTTGAGCAGAGTTCTTTCTTCCTTGTTGGGAAAAGGAATATCACTTCAGCCAATCCCCTTCGGATTGCTTCCTCTTTCCGACCGAAGCAGAGAGTTATTTTTAATCGTGTTGATAGCCTACAAGTATTCGAATCAATTTTGAGTGTTGTGCAATCTGAAGCATTCATGTTTGGATGCCATAACTGACCTGATTGGAGAAATTTTACAGTGAATTCACGGAAGGAAATGGTTGTGACTGGGAAATTTGGTCACATGAAGGACATTATTTATTGCAAAATTCTCATTGATGTGCATCACCCCTTGTAAAGTGATACTCAGGGTGATAAAACATATACATATTGTATTTTTGAAGGGCACTTCTTGACATAACCAAATTTAAAATTCTATTTGTAAATCATTCATCATCTATCAGTAAACACTGTTGCACCAACAGAATTTGCAAGTATGCTACATGTGGTTTAGCCGTTGACTCAGATTGCAATTTATTCTTTTTTTTTTCAGAATGCCCCCTTACCAGAGGTCTCCATATGGATATCCTCCCATGCATTATTTTGGTGGAGTAAGTGTTCTAGATTTTTGCAAACTTGTAACTTGCAATTTGTGAACTGCAAACTTGGAAGTTGTTTTTTTTTTCATGAAACCGACTCCTGTGCATGTTAGATTTTCAGTTTTCAACCAAATTTTGTCAATCAGGATATTTGTCAATCTTTAGAAACGATGAAATTCAGGACAAATGTACGCATGGTCAAAAACGTGACTTGATTGCAACAAAATGAATTTGACATTTTTTTCAAATGTGGGAAATTGACTGGTCTTTCAAAAGTTGTCACTTTCAAAAGTCTTTCAGAGATCATCACAGAGAGATCATCACAGGGGTAACGCTAACTCCGAGCTGCGAGATAAATTTTTGCCATCATCTGCTCCAATGGAAAAAATTTACCTAGCAGCTCGGAGTTAGAGTTGCCTCCGTCTTGATCTCTCCGCTGTTTGTGTTCTGTTG
>JASGXE010004003.1:0-26049 GCA_030068105.1 Sinentomon sp. SZTP_YWyxl | reverse complement strand
ACACAACCAACTCCGATGCGACGATCGTCAGTCGCTTTGAGAGAAGGGCTCTTTCAAACAAAAACGATCGGTGGGGTTTCGGACTAAACACTGAACTTGTTTTCATATTGCCAAGGTGTGTAAAAGAACAAGTGAGCGAACTCCGGGATTTTCGTGGCACAAAAAGTGCATTGCGGTGTTGCGGCGTATCTAGGCGGAGTGCGCTACGGAAGACATGCGAGTGAATGGCGGACCGCGGTGCGATGCCCACAGAAAGTTAAATTTCTCCTGAACAAAGCGACGGTTTTTGATGCGGCTTGCTGTGGTGCAAAGCTGAAAAATGAGCGCTTCCACATATGTATAATGATTGCAACCTTTCGTCGGGTAAAACTCTAAACCATTTGAGTAACAAAAGTGCTCAAATTTCGGTGTTATAAAATTCCGGGTTCCTGCCAGGAATTTTCAAAGATTGCGCAAATTTTTCCGTTACAACATGGTTACGGTCAGCGGAAGAGTTGTAGAGGAAGTCTTCTAGTTTCCAAAAATACCAAAATCGTTGAATTTGAACACCATTTGGCAATTTTATGGCCTGGGAACCGCGGCCTCTTCCCCGCTCAAAAACGAAACGATGCATAAATTCGTTTTTTAGCGGGCAAGAGGCCGCGACTCCCAGGCCACAAAATTGCCAAATGGTGTTCAAATTCAACGATTTTGGTATTTTTGGAAACTAGAAGGCTTCCTCTACAACTCTTCCGCTGACCGTAACCATGTTGTAACGGAAAAATTTGCACAATCTTTGAAAATGCCTGGCAGGAACCCGGAATTTTATAACACCGAAATTTGAGCACTTTTGTTACTCAAATGGTTTAGAGTTTTACCCGACGAAAGGTTGCAATCATTATACATGTGTGGAAGCGCTCATTTTTCAGCTTTGCACCACAGCAAGCCGCATCAAAAACCGTCGCTTTGTTCAGGAGAAATTTAACTTTCTGTGGGCATCGCACCGCGGTCCGCCATTCACTCGCATGTCTTTCGTAGCGCACTCCGCCTTGATACGCCGCAATCCAGCAGTACACATTTCGGTCTCATTTCTGCTCCCATTTGACTCCATGTTAAATGAAGCGCAGTTCTTTCACTTCTTATTTTACACACCTTGATATTGCCGGTCAGGGAAAAACCTAAAAATATAAGAGATTCCACGATTCGGTGGTGGTGGGGCTTCACAATGTCGCGGTTCCTTGGACCGGGGTGGAAAACAGGCGTGCCATTTGGAGGCAGGTAGGTGGACGATGCCCCTCAAATGACTTACCACTGACTGTATATCCACCCGCAAGAACGTGAAATGACGTCACTTCTGTGTAACGGTCTTTAAAATGTTGCGAAAATCAGGCATCAAAACAAACCAAATCCACAACGCTCACGAAACTTTCACAGACTGCATTTGCGACAGAAAAAAGATCAAACTGAGTTTGCAGACCGTGCAACATTGGGCTCTTTCTTGTACCTGCGTCCAGACAGATGCACATAAATTGGCTTCCGGCGGAGAGGGGTTCGATGAAAAACGACTTCGGTGGAAAGTTCGGTGCGATTGGCTTGACTTTCAAGTCAGGGTCGCATTCTGTGACCGTGGCTGAAAACGAAAGTCAAGAAAACCTTTCACATTCGGGGGAAATTTCACTGGAAGGAACCTCCTCTCTGCTGCTAAAGTCGTGGCTTGGGTTTGTTCTGTTCGTCAATCCAACCGCAGAGCTTCCAAAACTGTGGCTCATCTCTGGAGGAGGCTTGCAGCTGTGTCTCACCTGAGCTCCATCCTTGGGAGTTGAGAAAAAAAAATGGCTGCCTGAATTGGCCAAAACCGGTCGAAATGATCGTCCACAATGAAGGTCGTCTGTCGCGACACTTCAAAATTTGGTTGGCTTAGAGCTGGCTGGAGTTTGAAAGATAAACTGATCCCGTGTCCCAAGCCCAGCAAGCTCAAATGAATCGCTGCTGGCTGAAACGGATTTGCCACAATCACACGGTCGAGATCGAGATCCAAGCTGCTGTTGACTAGACAATTCTGATGACCACGGGGTGATATGCTTTCCCACAATTTGACGGGAACAGTTTCGAGTGCCACAGTTGTCAGCCGAGACAGCTCGTGATTTACATTCTTGGGTCTTTGGTCCAAGTGTGTACGGTGGTAGTGGGTCGAATTACACGAAGGCGAGCATTTTAGAGCAGACAATAAGTGATTTTGTCTTCTTTTTTTTCTTCCCATCTCCCATCCACGCGTATCCTGTCGTTCCTGTTACCTGTAATTTATGACGTGACGTGATGCCTTGATGAAGACTTGCAGATTGTAAATTTAATTCACCTTAACAATCCAGGTGGGATGATCTCTTGCTGTGCTGTGATTGCCAGATAGCCACAGCAGCATACAATGGGCCATGGCATGTCTTGGTTGCCAACAGGGTGTTCGTGTGGTAGTCATTCATCAGCACCATTTTTCGCTGTTCCTGGTTTCAATTCAACAAAAACAACTCTGCCGGCGACAGAATTTAATCGGCCTCTGGAAAGTTGATTTTTTGAAGAGAGTTGACAAAGATAAAAAACAGTGGATCAAAGCTTTCGCCGTTTCACACCGAAAGGCGATGGTTTTCTTGTGGAAGGATGCAATTGTCGCAATTTTCATTTCAAAAACCGGCGAAAAAGGTGCAATTATTCATAAAAAAAAAAACGGAGAAAAATGCGAATTTTTCTTCGGTTCGGTGCGTCCCGTTTGTTTTTTGCAGGTGCCGCTGAACTCACCGCACCGAAAAAGCAATCGTGCCCCTTTGGTTAATAGCAAAGGTCCAGGAACCGTGTAATTCTCTCAAGCATCATTATTCACTGCTGCAAACAGGAACGACTGGCTGTGGCGGGAATTTTTTTCGCGTTTTTGCTTTTAGGAGGGACTTGAATTCTTGGACTGACAATTTTGCTGGAAATTTGTTATTATTATTATCAAAATTATTGCAAATCAAAAACAGTGAACAATGTAGTGGCACTGTGTAACACATCAAAAAACATAAAAATATTCATTGTTGAAATATGATTCATGCAGAAATGTGATTCTTCGAGCAATCGAGGCGCTTCTCTGTTGTCGTTCTCCTCATTCCACTTGAAGATATGAACTAAGAATGCTCCCAAGTGTGCTCAGAGTGAATTCAGAATTCTTTCAACAATGAAAACTCGGTCGAAAACTTCATTCTCGGCATAGAAATTAAAGTTTTTCTGTGCATTTAAATGGAAGAATGTGAAGCATTCTCAGCTCATATCTTCAAGTGGAATGAGCTTGTAACCTCTCCGGCCTTTGATGACCTGTTCGGTGTTCTTTTGACGTGCGAATTGACATGATACGTCCAATTCAAAGGACGTTTAGGCATGCCATGCGTTGCCAAGACTGCTTTCTTTCTTCCACCGTTGTTCCAGCTCGCATCGCCTGAATGAAAATCCGCCGTGCCCGTGTCCTGGATATTTTGACCGGATCCTTTTGAGCACGAGGCAGGGCGAGATCTCGCGGCAAATTTTCGAAGGATCTTGTTATCAAGACACCCTGTAATATTTCTTGTCATTCAATATGAGACCCTGCGTCCCACTGTGACCATACACAGAATATCTGGCAGAAATTACTCCAGGTTGTGTTTATTTGCGTTTATTGAAATTTTTGCTGCCAGAGGAGATGGTATCACGTGATGCACGAAGCCACCTCTGGGGATTGTCTGACTTGGCTGTTATTCAAAATAAACAAGGTGTCGCACATTTCCTCAGTGTCAACGGGGAGACGACTGCCAATTCTCCCATGACGGTCTTGACCGAAGACGTGGTGGTTCACGAGGACTCGCATTTTTTTCAATAAGGCTGGTTCCAAAAATTCACGCCAAAATGTGAGCGAAATTATTATTCGTCCATGGCGATCTGCAGAAATGGTCGACCAGGGTGGAAAACTTTTCGGGAGAACTTCTTCTGAAACGGTGAAATCCCTTTTGGCAGCGAGTTTTTGCACGCATCCTGACGTGATCAGTCTTGACAGACAAGATGGAACACCTCACTCAATTTAACAAGAAGAATCCATGTGCGCTGCGAAAACAACTCGTGAGATGCTTTTTGCCCCTTCGCACCAGGCAATTTCACAAACCTTCCCGTCTTGCACGTTGCGTACCCCTCTCGGTCCTTTTCTTCTGCAGAGGCCTGGATCTGCCTTCTCTTCTCGCCTGAAATTGCCTTCCACGTGACAAAGACCGTTGTCAAATCCAAGCAAAGATCAACCGGCCAGAAGTTATTACAGCCACCCTGCTGAAGTTCAAACAAGGCATGTCCACGCTTAATCCCACCATCCGGTGGAACCCCAAATCAGCGCGGTCGTTGAACACGGCTGACAAGCAGCCATGAGGACGGAAAGCAAGGGGAGGACCCGTGTGAGACCAGCATTTCATAATCAAATTCATTGGGCCCACAGAGATAGAACAGAGAATAATCATAGAATATAAAAAGAGATAGAATCTGTCCTTTGGACCACATGATTTGAATTTTGTTCCATTCGTCCATTCGAACTCAATTCGGATTCCTGTCTCTCGCGAGCATCCTGGGGTGTCCTCATTTTAAATCCTCTTTCCCCAACAAGCTTTATATCAAAATCAACAAACAAGATTTACTCAAATGTTTTTTGTTATTGTCATCAATTTGTGTTGCGTTTGCTGCCAATGAAACAACACTGAATTATGCTCTCTGGTTTCAGTCAGTTTGAAACCATGCTGGCCATCACTCCACACGCACGTGACGAGAGAGCTTGCTTTCAACCCAAGTGATGTGACATCCTTTTTCACTCACACGAGACCCCAACAATTCATGCCGGAGTGCATGCAGGGCTTGGTTTGCTGACCAAGATATTTTCCAGAAAATTTACAGAAATCAGAGATGCCGAACGTTTTTGCTTTTGTTTTCACAGGATAACTGGGCTTTACATCACTGCTTAAACTCGATGATGTCCGTCAGCAGTGACGTCAGACGTGGGACAATTTTCGAAATGGAAATGCAACTGGAGTTTTCAAAATTGCGTCGAAGAGAAACATTTTTTTTCTTTGGGAAGGCGTACCTTGTCATGAAGCAAAATTGCGTTTTCTCTGGAAATAACTTTTTCCAAAAGGTAAGCTGTCAGCTTTCGAAAACAGGGCCAATGTCACGGTGTGACCGAGAGGATAACAAAGGCATGACAGGTGGGATTTGCAAAACCCAACCGTTTGGTCAAACGTTGAAACGACCAAAAAGTCTGTGACCATTTTTCACCACACCTGCTTGCAAGAATCGGGTTCAGTCAATTCACACGCACAGCGTCAGCCCGGCCCCATCGCAGCTCCTCCCGAGAGTTTTGATGTTCAAGAAGTGGTGGCTCAAATCAGTGCCTCCTCTCAAATCGGCTCGAGTTCAATGGCACCACAGTTGCAGCCGTTCTCTCTCCTGCGCATCACAACCACGGTCTGACACTGCCGAAAGCAATGAAGTCCGAATCCAAACAAGCATCCGCGGACTTTCGTACCGCATGAAGAAAACCATCTCAAATTAAATTGGACTGAATTGACTTTTTATTGTTGGGACTCATGCGAGTCGGATTAAGCCAGAAGCATATGGATGTAATGAACCACGGGGATGCAGCACGGTCTTGTGTCAGTCAAATGAAAAAAAAAAAAAGAAAATAATCTCGGAGGAATGTTCCAAATAAAAATCAGAAGGTTCCCTTGTTTCGCTATTGATAATGGGTGTCTCGCTTGGAAGTGTCCCGTCAACGGATGCTTTGTTCCAATCCTGCACCAGAGACGCTGAAAGATATCTCCATCGGCCTGGAACAGTGCCTGATAAAGCCGTCGCACGAAACCATGTGACGTCATTCGTTTTTGAATAGAAAATGGAAGAAAAGACAATGGGAGTGAACGGTGGATCCCGGTGGCCAACCGAAAGAAAGTTGATTTTCTCTTGAACCAGATGACGGATTTTGATGGAACTTTTCACATCAGAAAGCTGAACAGTGTGCGATTTTAGACGTGTATGACAATCCCGAACCTTCGCTGCTAAAATTCTGAAAAAAAATTGAGGTACAAAAGTGTCCAAGTTTCGATGTGTTAAAATTTCGGGTTCCCACCTCACATTTTCAAAGATTGCACGATTTTTTTCGTTGCAACATGGTTTCGACCTGCGGAAGAGTTGTAGAGGAAGCTTTAAGCTTTCCAAAAACACCAAAACCATTGAATTTGGACCCCATTTGAGTATTTTATCAAGAGAGAACGCGACATGGAAACAGCGTTTTGTTCTTGAGCGGGGAAGAGGCCGCAACTCCCACGGATTTCGAGGGAGGCGCGGCCTCCATTTTGTTTGTGCTTGGCATTTTACCATGTATATAGTGTCGGAAAAGTCTTTGGCCATGGCAGACTTTGATCAAAATATTTCCCTTTTCAAGTGTTGACATCCGCGGTTAGAGCAACAGAAAGTTTCAAATCACAAAATCCAACAGCAAATTGAAATTTTGCTTTTGCCGAAGAATTTTTGATTACCCTGTGCACATAGCAAAAATGTTAAGCAACAAAATGGCTCAATTTGATAAATTTCCTCAACTGAGCAAACAGCTGGTCTGCCTACCCACTCTCTCAGATTTTCATGGTGCATTCTCCAATATCCTTCTCCTGTCAAGATCCAATCACAACAACACAGCTCAATCCAATCACTTGGTTGATCTGTGACAAATCAATCAAAGGAATCCACAAATCCATGTTCAATGTGACAAAAGAGGATCACAGCATGTGGCTGGCAGATTAGTGTCAGTCAACCTCTGGAACAATAAATCTGCCAAATGGATGAGTGCACTGCATGTTGTGGCATTCCACACAAACAGGAATAAACAATCTACCTACCTGTCTGGACAGGCTGATGATCAGTGTGGAATAGAAGTCAGGAATGTAATCAGAATCCACAGTGTGTCAGAACAATACAAGGGAATGCATTGGGGGATTCCTGCCAAATGTGAAAACTCATTCCTTTCCCAAAAGAATCTTCTAAAGATTTAACACCTTGCATTTTGCACCACTTGTCAAAGCAATGAGATTTGCTCTGTTCAAATTTCGACCTGGCGCCAGAGACTCAAGAGATGTCTGTGTCCCACCCCACCCCACCTGATAAGTTTCAAAAAGCATCATGCCAGGTTGAGAGAATTTCAAAGATGAAGAATAGGGCAAAGATGTTGATGCAATTCAATCTGAAGCTGGATTAAGATTTTCAACTGCAGTTCTTCAGAGCTCAAGAAGACCTGTATCTAATCCACAGGGTGTATCTTAAATGTGAGCAAAAACCTGTGGTAACACTTCAATATACCTGGCCACCATCTCCTCCGCCGGCTCCGCCGCCTCACAACAGGCCGCCTCCGCACGGTGCAGGCCGCCTCCACCTGGAGGCGGCCACATGGCAAAAGCTAACTCAGCCGCTTGATTTTTTTTGTGTTTTGTTTTTGTTTTTTCTTTTTCTGGAACTGCAGCAGTGCGATTGGTTCAGTGTCAAAATACTGAACGCAGTGGGGATGCTCTTTGGCCAATCATCATTCAGGCAAATATCGAACCAGGGACCGTCATCATGTCGGATTGTTGGGCTGCATACAACGGCCCAGATCACGCTGCGGCAAAATATCACCTGACCACCAAAGTCAACTTCGTCGACCTTGAAATATTGGCCAATACCCTCAGCGCACAGAACGCACTTGGACGAATTTGAAAAATACTCGATGAGGGATACAGTCGGCATGGCGACACAAACCAAAGCGGAAGGAACTGACCCCCTTGAACTTATTGGATTTTTGGAAAATTTATCATTTGCAAACAACTGCTATTGCTGATTAGTGACAAGCATATCTGGCGACGGGTACCTTTCACAAAAAAAAAAAAAAGAAATCAGAAAACTATGAACAAAACCTACATAAATCATGAAATTCCGTTTCACGGTGCCGCCTGGGCCGCCTCCCGGAGAGCAGCCTATCAGGAGGCGGCCTATCGGGAGGCGGCCTATCGGGAGGCGCCCTCTTGTGAGGCGGCGGAGGCGGTGGTGGCCGGGTGGATGGAAGTGTTACCAAACCTGTTTGGGAGCTAGAATTCAGTCATTCTGTTCAAATTGAGAGGCATGTTTTGCTGTGACAGAACATGTGTTGTTCCCTGTGTTGAAACGAGTTGAAATGAGAATTTTGTGCTGGAAAAAATGTTCAATTAAGTTTCCGGAACACAAGCCCAGATTGACCAGCTATTTTGTGAGCCTGCGAATGTTGTCAGCTATTTTGTGATTCCCATGTGACGCACGAAATAGCAAAGAGACGGTGAAAATGTTTGAAATTGGAGCGTGTAAAAAGAACAGAACTCATTTCAGTATTCAACCTTTCTAAAGTAACTCCACTTGATAAACAGGTGAACAGAACGGCATTGAAAATTTGATTTCAAATGCTTAATGCACTCATGTTTGGAGCCGGTCTTTGGTGAAGATTGCATCCATAAATGTGACACTGTTCAGCAAATTCAGTTGGGTGATGCCGATGACAGATTTGGTAGTGCCTCCAGGGTTTCCAGCGATTTAAGAAAATCTTTTTCAAGGTTTTCTCAAGATCTTTTCCAGGTTTTCAAGGGTTTTTATGTGACAGAAAGAGGCACCCATGTGGCTGTAGGCTACAAAAATGGGACACTACCAGCAGGGTTCGAAGGGACTGAACTTCTGGGAGGAGGTTTGGTCTGGAAGATGTGAGTACCTCAAAGGCCAAAGCTATAAAGCAAGAACAGGTTCATGAATGCCAGCGGATGACCATTTTTATAGGTTTTTGCGAAAAATCGTGAAATTCAAGGGTTTTCGTTCCAAGGTTCATTTTTGGAAATCAAGATTTTTACAATGTTCGCCTGAGAACCCTGGCAGTTTGAAAAAAAAGCACATATAAAATTTCTGAGACCAGTAATTAGAATGGCTGAAAAGTTTGGTTGCTATCTGCTGTGGCACAATGTGGCTTGTCTCCAGACACTTTCTCAAAAGGCCAGTCTGTGTTTAAGTTTCTCTTAGTCTCATCCTGGCATTGATTCTGCATCATGCTGCCATTCTGATCAGTTGTTCCAGTCTTCATCTGTTGAGTCTTGTGCATCCACCATTCGCCGCAATGTGATTTCATCAAGTCAAAATTAGTTCATGTGCTTGCAGTTAAAAGGTAACAGTTCGGAATACCTGCCGACATTGAACTGAACCAGTTATCATCATTGCTCTGTGATATACTTAAAGCTAACTAAACCTGACCAAACCCAACCAAACCTATCTCAACACACCTATCCTTACCTATTCTCTCCTGCCCACCTCGTCCTCATATTCCCATCCCATTTTGGCCACTTGAGCGTGTCTGAAAACTCGTCCAGTTCAGTTTTTTTAAGATGTCGGCAGGTATTCCGAACTGCAACCAGTTAAAATGCCATACTATTGGCTGCTGCATTTTCATTGCATCTCAGTTTCGGTTGTCACTGCTGATTAGCTCAGAATTCAATTGTTCATCTCTCGTCCATTTGTTCATAAAAAATGATGGTTAGTTAAATTACATTTCTGTTCTTAAGTGCATTGTGGCGTTGTTTGCCTGTTGCTGTAAAAAGTGTCTGTCCTAAGTGAACCAATAAACGCAATTACTTTAGTTTAAAAATGTTAAACCTCTGTGTCCGAGTCGTCAATCATTGATGTGCTATTTTCAATGTCTCATGACATAGTTGGCCTTAGGCCAGTGGACCTTGACGACTGGTAAATTGAGCTCATGGTATCGCTGGGTGGCCCTTCCCAAATATAGTTCTGAGTGCCACTTAATTTGTTGAGTTAAAAAATAATGATAAAAAAAATAATGGTTGCATCAAATGCCAATAACTTTGTGAGCAGTTGTCCAGATTCTCTCTAAAGATCCCACGCAAGATTGTGTTGCTTTTTTGTGTTGAATGAGCCGAAGATTTGCCCGAACTTGCAAGACACATGGAACCATAATTTGACTGAAAGGCCAGTCTGAGTTCTCCCACAATTAGGTTGAGAGCGATACCCTGTCCTGTCCATTTCCCCGCAAAATACGTGACTCAAAACCCATGTTACGTGACCCATGTCCCGTACAGGTAGATTCATTGATTGGACACAAAATTTGGCGTTCATAGTTGGTTCAACGCCAAATTTTGTGTCCAATCTGTAAACAATCATGGGCAGAAACACATCAGAGTGGCGATGATATTGCAGCGTGCTCAGAAATTACAGATGAAAAATAAAACAACGCAAGCAGACAAAATACAGAGGTGCTGGTGCACCTTTCAGAAATTTATTTAAATCCAATAATAACCTGAAAACAAACCGTGCACATACATACAAAGGGAAAAAACTATCGAGAGAAACCCTGTGCAGAAAGCCAAACTGCACATGGATGCTGACAGACTGGTGGCCGTTGAATGGCTTGGAAAGCCAAGCCTGATCACAACCAAACGAAATCTTTCTCAACCTGAAAGAAGCTATGGATCAAGAATGCTCACCACTCGTATTTGCAACACTAGCAAATTTTTGAAACAATGTGAACTGACAAAACACAAATGTGAGGAAGATTATTCCTCGCACATGTTTAGTTGCACTGCAGACAAGAACGATACAAACAAAATTATGATGCAAAAGCATCATAACCATTCAGGACTTGTTTCTGACCCATCTGCGAATCAACTGATTCTTGGCGACCTACTGATTCATGGTTCAATGATTGCCATTTAAAACGTTTTAAGCAAGATGATTTTCTCATAAATGCGAGACAATAAATTGCAAAAACTATTTGAATGTCCACCATGACTTTAGTGCTAATCCGATACGCTTTTGCAGGTACGGTACCAATTTGTCCAGCTGTTGTGGAAATTCAACAACACATTTAGGTGGCATGCATTAAGAAAAAGCAAGGTCAGACAAGGGGTGAAAATGGCAAGGAGAAAGTGATTGGCAGCTGGGCCCTGACCAATAATAGGGCCCCACAAAGTTCCACGTAAGATGCTGCAGAAGCCAGGGTGCACCCCTGATGTCATCTATGTCACCTGCTTGCGATTATTTGGACGATTCTTAACAATTACTTGGCAGATTTGGCTCCAAATTGTGGCATTAATGTGGTTCACTGAATAACCTCATGGTTTACTTCCTGTTGGTCACTCTGAACATGAAATTACGATACTGAACGCAATGAAAAAAATTTATTCTATTTTTTTCATGGTTAATTTGAATAATTTTGCATTCTAGCCCTTGCTTTTCAACGAACGACTGGGAAGGAAACTCAACATTGGAGATGGGTCTTCGAGGTGCGTTTGGAAAAAATCCGGAATTGCTCTCCCACAGGTGCACTACACGACATGTATTGCTATGAACTTGACCATCACGCAGCTCCATCCTGTGGGCGTTTGCGTTTGAAATTGCATTAATTTGCGGCCTGGTGTTTCATTCCTGCTAGCATTTGAATTCGGTCACATTTTGACACTGGCCATAAAGAATGAATTTTTCGAAGGAGAAACAAGGATTGCTGGTGAAATGTTTCACTGCTCAAAGATGATACAGCCTGAGATTCATCAACAGCAGGCTGCTGCAAGTTTGTGGAGATACTTCTCTTTCCAGCAGCAGTGTCTATTAACGTCCCGGAAAATTTAAAGCAGGATGGGACACGGCGCACCACGTGCAGCGGTCCAGACTCCCAAAATCAAGCACCACTCCAGCAAATACTGGTGGAAGAAAAAAGTTCTGACAGACCGAAGATTGATGGTGCAGGAGAAAGCTGAGTCCTTTGGAATAACGAAATTGGATGTGCATCGAATTCCGGGCCTGGACTTGAAAATGGCGAAGGTCATTTTTCGAATGGGTGCTCCGTCTTCTTGACTCAGTCAAAAAACAGCATCGTCTGAGAATTGGTGGCCCGCTGCCACTTTTGGCTGCGTCGTCGGAGGGGACGTCCGGACCCCTCTGCATGGTGGACTGCGGAAAGAGAAGAGTCCCCACAAACTTGGAGCAGCCTGCTGTTGATGAATCTCAGACGGCTTCATCCTTGGACAGTGAAACATTTCACCGCCACTCTTTGTTCCTCTATCGAAAAAATCAAATGACCAGTGTCAAAATTGTACGGTTACGTACAAGGTTGAGCTGGCATTTTCATGTACAACACAGTACTTTTCCGGCGACAAATTGGCAGCCATAAATCAGAACAAATTTGCAGGGCTTCCTGTCAATTTGGCGTTAGCCAAATCTTCACCTCAGTTGTCGGGCCAGTTTATGCAAACTCAGCAATACCATAAGACGGCACTTTCAGTTAAAAGGCAAAAATATACGAACAAGATTTGTGGCGTGTGCCGCCGGAAGAGGTCTTCTACGTGGCAAATTTCCAGAGCAGCAACAGCCAGCAGGCGGCTTAATTTCACCCTCCCCTCTTCCTGTACGTGCTGACGTGTATCACTTTGAGTTGTCAGAGAATTGGTTGCCGTCAGTTTTCGGGTACTTTTCCAGACGCGGCTTTTGCATAAAAGGTTCTCCCCGAACTATGTGAGGGTTCACTTCACCTCGAAAAGTCACACTGAAAAGTCTCTTGCGTTGTGGGAGTGTTTGCTTCCAAGTCAGTCTCAAGTCAGTGTCAGTTCCAGTTTCCATCTGTTTCCGTCAATTGTCAATCTCCTCCGTTCACCTTGTTTCATCATAGTTTGGCGGTTAATTAGTTTAGTTCTTCTAAGTCGTAATGGCAGTAAGTCGTGCCAGTTCTGTAGAAAGAGCGTCTGTCCTAAGAGATGCAATAAACACTTATTTACTTTAGTTTGAAAATGATAACCACTCGTATCCGACTCTTCAATTATCTGTGCAAATTTATCAGTGTGAGATTTTAACAGTTTCGACATAGCGAATCTCAATGGCAGTGAACCCAATGGTTGGTTGGTAAACGAACTCGTGGTATCGCTGGTATTTCCCTGTCCCTTCCAGAGTGCTGTTCAGTTATTTATGTCCAGAGTGCTTTATTTCGTGTTTGTCAGTTCGGCCAAATGTGGGTGCATCAACAAACAGAAACTAGAGATAAGTGGTAAAGATTCGTGCTGGCGAATCACATGGTAGTCAGTTGTCCGTGTTTGCTGATTGACCCAAATATTGGCCTGAACTTGCATATCACATGGGAACCAATTGCAGTGAGAAATGTCAGTTTGAGTTCTCCCCTATCTGGTGTTGGGTGCGATAGATCATTTCCCCTTGTGAGTACCTGGCACACATGATCATATTCCCGTCCAAGTCGGAGATCCAATTCCCGTACAAAATGAGACCGAATTCAAATGCCAACCGAAAAGAAACTGGAAATTCGTTTTCAAATTCATTTCATTCATTCATAGCCGGAAATTCATGCAATTCGTAAGCAAAGACCAAAAGGACGGAACTGTATGACAGACCAAGTAACCGAAAGTGGCCAAAATGGAAGACGAACCTCAAAAATCAAAGCCAGGTTCCCATTTCAAGAGCATACGAAAAAAAGACTGCGTGAAGTTAGAAGCCCAGGCAATTAAACGCTTCATGCCACCTGGAAGTACAACATTTTTCTTTCCACTTTTGCATAGTTTGCCAAGGGTTTCACAGATGAAAATAAGATAACTTGAAAAATGAGCCTAAAATTCAATCCTTGCTAAGATAAAATTGACAAAAAAAATAAATTCTGAACAAAAACATGTCGACTAATGTCCAAAAATTAACCACAAACGAACAGTGTTTTTTGTCATTTTTACAACAGTTTTTGCTAATATTATTCAATTCCGTTTATGTTTATGTACAATGTTTACAATGATTACGTGGGGTGGGTGGGTTGGAAAACTACTCACACATGATAGAATGAAAATGGAAACCACAGCGACTTTCTGAACCAGAAAAACAGCATTTGGCGTGGAGTTGTAGTAGAAAAGGCGAACTTTCAAGACAACCAAACCAATACTTGAAAGAAATGACAGATACATGAAAAGATATTACAAACGTGGAGAAGCAAGTCAGTGTTTTGGAATGCCTACCAGCTCTGGTGGCCAACAACGAATAATGCCACTGGTTTTATGATATTGCGAAATCAGGTCATGATGCAAGTCCCTGTTCCATTTGAAAACACAAACGGTAACTGACAATGCATCACTCGTCTCCTGCAAACATGCAGTGGAACTTTGATTTCTGTGCTGATTCCAAGAGTTTGTGATTGATATTCCATTGTTGTAGGGGTTGTGGTTTCCCGCTAAGCATACTTGGAGAATTCCAAATTTGCATCTTCAGGTGAAATAAGATGCAGAATAAGATGAGATCATATCCAAAAAGATATATCTCGGAAATTGCTGATTTAGCAAGCTATTTTACCAGTTGAGATGGTCTTGGACTTGGATATGTTCATTCACTGCACATGAGAGATAAGAAAAATGGTCCACAGCCACTCAGGAGAAACCACTCTGAGCGTACCCATGAAAGAAATTGCTTGCCTGGAAGTCAATCCTGGCAAGAGGAAACCGCCACAGGAAAGAAATTCTTCGATCTCAAATCCATAATACTTTCAACAGTAAGAAATAGGGTTACCCGAAAACCAAAAAATGTTATGAGGGCTAGGCCCTACTGAAATCATAGCTCTTTCTGAAATGGCCTTTTATCCTGTTCTAGATTGGTGTCCATTTGTTATCAAACAAAAGACGTGAAAATAATACAATAATTGAGCATAAATTAATGATGCAACAAAAGACAAAAAATATATATACACAGAAATAGAAACTGAAACAAAAATAACCAAGAGAAACCGAATTCCAAAACCAACAATTATGCAAAGATCCCTTAAACTCCCTTAAACAGACCCAGGCTGGCAGAAATTTAAATTAAAGCATAAGCCTAACACTTCGTTGCATGCATGGGAATATCCTAAGCCCAACAGGCCTGTCAGGATTCCATCCACAGTCCATCGTTTTGGACATGACCTCGTCCAGGTTTTTGCGGCCAGCATTGTCACACCAATAAAGTTGCTTCTGCACGGCTTGCTTGCCCACGTTCCCTGCCTAACATTTGAATAACCCCTTCTTTCGAACCACTTGCTTGCACAGCAATGACAGTGGAAAAAGACTTGAACGAAAAGACATATTCTAATGTGGCCTCACGCCAGTGGGGTAAAATACTACCTTGCAATAAATGGACATCATTGAAAGATATCCAACGGAAGCAGAAAAGTATTGCACAAACATTGGAGGAGACTGATAAAAAAAACAAAAGTGTTGACTAATCATTCCTTAACCAGAACCAAATACGCAAAAAACGTCCAGCAAAGGCATCTGAACAGAAGAATGGTTGCTCATAGTCATAACAAGAAACAGCAAGCCAAATAAAGATTGCAAGCAACAAAGGTAAAATTTGCATGCAAACTTCAATGGTCAATTGGCAAATGTGAAAATGATCCTTCCTCACCAGTCCTCCCAGAATCATACAGATAGGGTTCGTAGATTTGTGCCAAGATAAGCAGAAACAGATCTGCAGCAGAAAATCAAAAAGTAACAAAAGTAAAGTGGACGTGCAGCCTGCTGTGCCAGAAGAACATCGAGGAAACAATGCTATTGCTGCTTTTGAAATTTTCAGTTTTCTGCCAATCTGTCTTTCAGTTTTCCAATCAAAAACCTGTGTTGTCCAAAAAGCTTCAATAAATTAGTGCAAAATTTCTTTTCCTCATTTTACATGTAAATGTATGCATGTGGTGTGATCCTTCAAACACCAAGCACAATGCAGTTTTCCTACAGGAGCTGAATACTTCCTAGAAGAATAATTTTTTCCGTCTTCTCTATCCACTCAACAGTCACCATGATGTCATCGCCACCACAATACCTGTCCAAAATGCAACTCCTTTTTCAGATGGAAGTCAGCAAGAAAGTCGGTCCCGGGTCCAGTGACCAGAAATGGTGGAACACTAAGACAAACCTAATTTGCAGGTGGCAGCACCGTAATTGCAGTCATGTGACTGGTAAGAGCACTTTTGCGGTTAAAAAGCAGAGCTACAGCATTTCACGCCATTTTGGGGGGGTTCCTTATCCCGTCCGTGATGCCGCAATAAGCACAATGCCACAATAAGAACCCCTGTCACCATTTCCTTTCTAACCTGGTAGTGAACCATCATCTCATCCCAAAACATGATGGCCTCAGCTTCCCATTGGAAAGGAATGGCACAAGCCCACTCAGACACCGCCTATTTCATTTATCACATACCTAGTCCTTGACGAGGCCCAAAAATTCATTTCTTAGATCAAAAGAAATTTTACTTTTTCAGGGCCATGCACCGTGCCCCAGCCGTTCACTCGCATTGTGTTTTTTTCTCATTTCCTCCATCTTGTGTTGTAGGAGACACTGCCTCAACCCGTAACTTCTGCTTAATCTTTTATGTCGATGAAATCTCTTGCTTTCTCAACTAGCCACACATTCATTTCAGTGTGGCAGGTTTGGACACTTTCCCCGAAAATTCAGAAACCAAAAGTTTGCTTGTGGTAATTTGGGAGCATTGTTGCCAAACCATGACACCAGGTCTTAATTAAGGACACTTCATCGAAAATTCAGAAACCAAAAATTTGCTTGTGGTAATTTGGGAGCATTGTTGCCAAGCATAATGCCAGGTCTTCATGAATTTCTTGTGCGGTGCAGTCCGCTAAGATGAAGATATTCTATCACTGGTTGATATTAAAACTTGATAATTAAAAAAAATATTCAAGGCATATCCAGTCCAAAGAAGCACGCCTGCGTTGCACCAAATCACAGCAAGTCAAAAATTTCTGGGAGACCTATGCAACCTCTTTCTTTGCTATTTCTCACAAAAAAAATTATTTATGCTACGTTTGTCAGCTAAAACAGAACAAGGCAGTTTTTGCTAGGTATGCACTCCGAGAAAGGCCATTTACCTACAAGTAAGAAAACTTAGGCTAACTTCTCGACAGTCGAAGATTCTGTCATTATAGGTGCCCCCAGACAGAAGAGCGTTAAAATTAGGTTTTGACCAGAATGGGAGGGAATCGATTTCCAAGTTTCAAACAGGGACACCTCTCATGTTAAATCAGAGGAAAACTAGTTTTATTTGGAAAGGGGAAATGCATGGTTTGATGAGGTGTAGCCTGTGGGTTTGGGTACAGATCCTAAATGAAGGGGTGATCCCATTCCAAAAAGAAAAAAACATCAACCACCAAGCACATCTCAAGGCTTTTTGTTGCCCCCTACATAAATTCAAGTCAAATCTCTGTGTGATCAAACCCAAAATGACTCTTCAGATCCACCTATATCATTTGGTGCCGGACAAGAATACCATTCGTGGAAAGTTAAAAGCCAGTTGTTGCGGTTAAAAATTATTGTTCCATATTGCCATACACCAAACAACGCTGGTTTCGGAGCTATTTATAAGAGCTAAAATAGACAAGTCAGAGTCAACAAGAACGCCACAGAACTGCGCGAAAACTCAACAGCCAAAAACAATGGACTCAACAGACAAAACATTCAAGAGAAAAATCCACATCCATGCATCACACAGGTTGCCAAGAACAAGATTCACTGCAGACATAAGTGCCCACCCTGGCAGGCAGGCAGCAGAACAGAAATTGATTGAAAAGCAGTTGTTGTTTCCAATCAGAATTACGTCGTAACAGGCTGGAGATGCAGAAAAACTAGACAACGGATATGGTGACGTTTATGCCCAAGTTTCCTTTGTCGGCGAAGAGCTGAGCTATGCTCGTGTCGAAAACAAGGCAATCGGAATTCAATATGGCTGATGCAACCCCTTCGTGGATGGATCTCGGAGTGGCTTCCCAGGTAAGTCTTCTTCTGTGTCCATTCAATTCTAGCCTGGATACAAAGTAATCGGGAGCAAAATGTAATTTTTTTTTCGTCAAACAATGCAAACCTAGAAACTGTTAGTTTTCTCTTCTTTACTTTCACCAAGTGGTGCACTAACATTCAAACCCAAGGAGGCCCAATTCAATAGTGGGAAACTTGCGCCAAATATTTTAAATCGGATCAAAGACCTCATTTTGGCCATTGGATTGGTTCCTCACCTGGACAACCGTTGTCAACAACAAATGGCTGAGCCCCCCCAGTTAACCTCCAAAAAAATCAGGCATGAGGTGGAAAACCTCAATGAAATATTTTGACAAAGAAGTGGTGCCCAGAGGATAAAATCTGGTTTTTGTGACATCCAGAAATAAAGAAATTAAAATTTTCGGACAAAGTGTGATCATGATGGCCTCGTTCATTCTCATCGACATCAACAGGGGACAAAGTGCAATCATGACTGGGCCCAAGGATTTAATTGTTGGGGGCACGAGGTGGCACTCTTTATGCAGTTTCAATTCTTCCTTATGGACATGCTGATCTTACGAGTGCAGACACTGCCTCTGATTTTGGCCTTTTTTGCCAATTCCTGGCCTTGTGCAGCAACTACTTCTCTTTGTGGGTCACGCACGATGCACCATGAAAAATTCCTCGATAGAAAAGTGGTTGTAACCTAAATGAAAGCGTACCCCTACTTCCAATCTCACAATATAATCCCTGACTGGGCCAAACGACAAAATTGCTAATGTCTCACGTCACACTGCATTTTGTGCTGGAGGTCTAGGGCCACACCACGAAAAGCTAACACAACTTGGAAAATTGCTTTGCCCTGGTGCAGCCATGACATGCACTTGAGTTGAGTTGTAAATTCAATGTCCCTTACAGCTGAGATTGAAATGACAAACAGCTGATTCTATTGCATCAGAAAATAACCCACTTGAGAAATATGTTTGGCCTTACATTATCCCTCAGCTGCTGCTCAAAGTTCACAATGCAACATTGTGAAATGCAGGAAGATGAAAAGTATGCCCAATATAAACCGAACCTGTAAGCAAAATTCTCTGCTTGCTTCCGTGTTCCAATCAACTGAACAATGGCAAAGAACTGCTGATGGCCATCATACTTCTCTTGCTTCTCGAGAACAAGCATGAAGTGATGCTGGAAGCAGGATTGCATCATAACCCAGTCGACAGCACCTGGCAGATTTATATCGGTAGCCAGAAAGACAATGTCTTCACCTTTAGTTCAGTAAGGAGAAAGAGGAGGAAAATTCACACTTCACAGCCTCAGCCAAGAGAAGTAGGCCTATGCATAATCAAACAGTGTGTATCACCCGTCAGCAGTGCTACTGCACTGACACCTAAATTAATGCTCTATGCCAGTCAGTTAGGCCCTACACGTAGTTTACACTGATTTTGATCATAAAGGTACCTACCTAGTGGTTCCCAAAAATTAAAATCCAACAAGTAATAAATTGAAAAAGGAAAGGTCCCAAAAATAAAATCCAATTTCAGAAGAATTAAACTTGTTCCCAAAAATCTAATTGGTAAAGAATTTGGCTTGGCTCCCAAAACTAAAATTCAATGAATGGGTAGGAATTAGCTCCCGAAATTAAATTCTAAAGTCCATTCCAAACTTGATGTCCTCTGGATTTCAAAATGAAAAGTCGCACAATAAAGCCAGGGATGCCCAAATTCTGGCTCGATGTTTCGAAATTTTCCGACGCATTCGCTTCAACCTTTTCTGGAACCTACGGAATTTGGGCCACAGAAATGGAAGGCCAAACAAGATAATTTTTTTGTGAAAAAAATTTTTTTGCAAAAAATTTTTTTTTAAAAAAAATTTCCGAAAATTTTTTTTTGCAATTTTCTTTTGCATTTTTTTAATCTTTGAAAAAATCCTGACCCTCAAAACAAGAAGCTCCACTTTCCCTTTTATCCCCAAAATTCAAAACTGAACTTTTGCCATTTCGTGCTGTGCACATTTCGGACGCAAACTGTTCACCCCTGCTTTTGATACCCCGCTCCCTCCCATCATTTATCATCAACACGGAGTTCATTTAACCCGCAGAGGACATCAAGTTTGGAATGGACTGTAGTTAGAGAAGATTTGGCTCCCAAAATTAAAAATCCAATTGGAAATACAGGGTGAGTCACCTCGAATGTTGGTTTTTTTCGATCGCATTTTCCGCGAAAACGGCTGCTCCTGCAACTGCGGAGCCCTGGAGTTTTTTGAACCTGGTTCTTTTGCGCTTTATTTGGTTCCATTGGGTTCTTCCAAATTTCCACCCCTATGCCCTTTTTAGGGGAGGGTAGTTAGGGGTGTTTTCTATGCTGCGCATTATCTCCGGAACTGTGCTTCGGAGGTCTATGGTTTAAATTATAAAGTTGTCCATTTCCTTGTTCTGAAGGCACCAGAAGTGGTCCGAATCAAATCCACCCCTTGGCTACCGTTTTAGGGGTGTTTTTCTGCGGGGAGGGGTAGAGTGGTTGGAGGGGCGTTTTTTCAGCAGGCATGCGTTCTTCGTGTCTCGGATGATGAGGCCAGAGACCTCAGTCCCCTGTTGTTCGATGAAGCCACATTTGGGGATGCCCGAAGGGGATAAAGGGGTAGTTATGGAGATATTTCCGTTTTCGCGGAAATTTCGATTGAAAAAAACCTACATTCGTGGTGACTCACCCTGTATAATGGGCTCCCAAAATTAAAATCCTGGGTGCTGCTGAAAAAGAATTGGCCACCGGAATTTTCCATCTAAATGAAGAAAAATTGACTGGCAAAATTAAAATTCGAATGGAAAAGTATATGCTCCAAAAGTCTCAATCCTGTCGAAAAGAATTGGTTCCCAGAATTAAAATCAATCTGAGAAGAATTGGGTCCAAAATTAAGATCCAATTTGAAAAATAAAATGGCCCAAGCAGAACAAGTAGGTTTTTCTCCCACATCCCCTTTATCCAAAGACCAAAAAGCCTCCTGGAGTTCAGCCAAATTAAACAACACCTTACACACAAACGGAGACACCGTCCTCATAGCTTTAGAGAAGAAACAGGTCTTACTCGAGGATCAAACATGACTTAGACAACCCTTGAAAATTGAACAGAAAATTGTAACCAATTTTGTTCAAATTTGGCGTGCAATTCACCAAAGTTTGATTTAGCAATAGGCCTATTGTTGCAAAAAATGGTTTGCCATTGATCGCCTTTCGCTTTGCAGTTTGTTGCACGATGTTGCCAGAACGTCACGTCCTCATCTACAGGTGCTGACACTACGCAAAACGAAGACATTGTCAGCATCGGAAGATGAGGACACCATGTCCTGGAAATATTAGCAACCATTTAGGAATTTCAACGAGATAAGCGTCAACTAAAATGCAAACCATTTTCTGGTGAAATTATCTCCGAATCCCACAAAAAAGGTCCCAATTATTGTTGCAAAGGTTCATGCCCAACGTGTTTGTTTTGCAGCAATGTTCAAATTACACACATGGCAAAAAATAAATTAGATATCTGATCGCTGCAAAAGCAAAACCTTCTTAAGGCCAAAGGCAGCTCTAGTTTGCACCAAGTGACGGAAACTGAGTCAAGATTTGACTGGAAATGTCAAGATATGTATGCCGTGCCAAGTGCCAACTTACAATTTCGGCATGAGAATAAATTTAGGTAAATCCATCTGCGGTCAGAAAGAACAAAAAAATTCGAGCACAATAACTTGAAAATGCAATTGTAACACTTTATAGCCTGAGGTAGTGCTGAGGAACATTTTTCAGAAGTTCAAAGATGGTGAAAAAAGTTTTGTTTAAGTGGAATTATTGGGGTTGATTGGTACCCTGACAGTTCTTGCAGTATCGGACAACAGTTTATTGTGGCGTGACAAAAACTTTCTGGCACAAATCAGCTAGGAAGTAATGACGATGGTTGAAATTTTGTGCATGTTGCAATGAATGTGAAGAAGGCTCTTTTAAGTGTTCGATTGGGAAAACGATACATCACACTGTTTTGTAACTTTTTATATTGTCAAGAATCAAGGCTTCCCAAATAGGTGTTTGTAAAATCTACCCTTTTTCATTGCCCAAAAACAATTGACTCAGCCTTGACTTTCACTTTCTTCCACATTGACAAAAATAATCACTTTCTTCCACATTGACAAAAATAACCATTGAGCTTGGTGGCTACCTAGCCACCATAAACAAATCGAGCAGTTTTGGCCAATTAAAAATGAACTTTCGGTAGGTGGGTTCCCGGTTAATGTTTGGCATACACTGACCTTTCAAGGTGGTGATGGATTTGTGGGACATCATGAGATGCGGCATGACCTGCTCCAGAGATCCCTGCCACTTGCAAGACGACCCAGGACAAGGACATGAGTATGGCCTAAATTCACAGGCTTCTTCGTGGTCCGGCTTCTCCGTATGAACAAGAGTTTTGGTACAACCAGAAGAGGAATACTTACAGGGGAACATCACCGTTCCGGCCACTTTCTCCATTGCTAAGTTCCGAATATTTCCTGCAATAGACCAAATTATGGGTAATTAAAACTGTGACCAAAGTATTACCCTGTATCCTGCAACTCAAATAGGTAGGTTGTGCAAGTCCATAAGCAGTGTGGAATCTCATGTAGCAAACGGACCAACTGCAAAAAGTCAGCATGCAGATCTTTATTAAAAAGTGAGCAGTGGGTCAAGCACCAAGATAAAAACAAAGTTTCAGATGTCAAGAGGGCTGTGGGGCCTGTGGCTTCAAGATTTTAGGGATGTGCCCCAACTGATCAACAAGCACAGCCGACACGGAAGGAGTAGGTTCCTTTAAATAGGTAGGTAACTACCTTCCCAAAGATCAGAGGACTACCTCCCAAAATATTTTTATGTAATTCATGCCCTTTTGTAAGCTGCATACAGGAACGTTTTGGCCACATCATACGGCCATTTTCCGACTTCAATATAGCCTACTACTGTGTCCATTCTAGGATTTTATCACACTGGCTGACCATCCCTGCCTAAACCAACTGACATCAGTAAGTACCCAGGAATGCAATAAAAATCGAGAAAGCGCACATATTTCAAAGACCCAGCATTTTAACAGGACCTCAGGAAAAATTAGGTGCAACAATAAAAATTATCAGATATCGAACAATGTTGGAAAGAAGTTGCTGTGCTTTGCTTCCATCACAAACCTTTTTTTGGTGGGTCTGTGGTGGAAGCAAAGCAGAGCAACTTCTTTCCAACATCAAGATGCCTTCCACGAGCTTCAAACAAATTCAATATCGAACAATAGTTGGTACCTACAGAGTAAAAGACATGCCAGAGCGCAGACGGTTCACAGCATACCTAGGCCTACCTATAAGTGAATCACAAAAATCAATTCAGCATATTGCAGGTTTAAAACACAGACATGTAACCTGAGAATTTTTGCAGATTGGCATTTCAGATGCAGACAAACTGAATGGATGATACACAGATGCCAGAGGTAGAAATAAACCCTTGCCTTAACCTGTAATCTCCTGCCGATTTTATCTTAACCTGCCTTTAGAGGTTGTACGTAAGAGAATGTCATCAAATGGAACTCTTCCACGATTTGTCGTTGGCCTGTCCAATATTTTTTGCCCTTGTAAACGTGCCTACAGAGCACAGAAGTGTCTACCTACTTTTGTGTAAGCCACAGCTAAATTGCATTTTACATAGGTATCGCTTTTAGTAACAGTTTTGATTTACAAATTGCAACGTTGAATTTTCAGAGACCTACGCTGCAAATCGAACCCAAGCATATGAAAACCAGGAACTTTTATCACAAGCGGCCCAAAGCAATCTCAAAATGCTAAAAGCAATTCTGCAGTCCATCCACAAAAAATTCCTTTTTTCGATTTAGTTTGGCAAACAGATACAATGGGAAATTTCTATAGACACCGAACACTACCTATGTGATTACAGTATTAGATGTGGGTAAAATGTAAACAATATGTCAGGAAGATGCATGGAACTCACCGAGAGGTCCTCGGCATGTCGGGCAACAAGTCAACTTTGGTCGACAATTAGAACAGACAAGATGACCACTTTGGCACTGAAGAATAGGTGGCAACACATAGTCGAAACAGACAGGACACTCGAAGAGGCTTGCAAGATCAGTCATGTCTGTGAGGTCCTAGCAAGCCAGTGTCTGAGTTGAGGTGTTGGGAAGATCTTCCAAGAGATTAACAAGTGCCTTCACAACAGACTGTGCCAGCAGTCGAAGAAAAAGCTGAAGAGAGAAATTCAATAAATAGGTTTTATTTTTGTTTCGGATGTTGGCCTCGGTTGAGTGCACACGGTGCTTTTCTGCATAAAAAATAAAACACTAGCAAGCATCAGATATAGACAAAGACAATGCGGTTCCACACTGACTACCTCCAAGTAGGTAGTCCAAATTGTGCTGAGGTTTTCACGTCAAGGTGGCAAGTTATTGCAGTATCTGCATAACGAACTGTTTTCATTTGATTCTCAAACCATTTTGCAGGACATAGATAAAAATCTCAACACTTTGTCAGAAATAGATAGTTCCAGATGTGAATGCTCTAAAAATGCAGTGCAATATGCAGTTGACTAAATCCATGAAGCCTGAAGGTACCTGCCCCTGTCCTTCAGTCGGATGGGTCACGCCTCTCATGCCGTCTGCCAGGCATCCTAGGAACAACCCCTCCTCAGCAATCAATCATGGAGGTAGTTTTCGTTGGAAGCTCCCCTCTAGTCTTTGGCCAGACGGGACCTACCAAGGGGATACATCACCTCTGGACCAGGGGGGAAGTTGGGCAAGCCTTCGACCAACGGGAGATTCCTGGTCTTCGACCAGGGGGTGGGTCCCATGGCCTTTGGTTAGGGGGTAATCCCCCACCTAAGTAAGGTATTTCGGGCGAATCATCTCAGTGTTTCTGCAGAGTTGATCTCATTCCAACAACGCCAAAGATCCAATGGGGCAGCAATGCTGACAATGAGGAAACAAAAATCGTGTTCGTGTTGAAAAAGGCAAAGGCGACAAAGTGCTTTCAGTGAGGCAACAGCTGTGATTCTTACCCTCCTGCTCGGGCCAGTCCCCCTGGTCATGGCAGCAAAATCGATCAAGAATTTTAACAGCATACCTACCTAAGTGTGCAAATCGATTCAAGTTTAATTTGTAGCAATGTTGACCAGCCTTAGGAATGAATTGAAATTCCCGCTGCAGCCATCGAAGAAATTCGATCATTACAAACTATCGACAAAAAAGTCTTACATAAAACCACAGTACGAGGGTTGATGAATAAGCTTCTGCCTTTGCAATGAAATTCTTGTTTTTTTTTTAGATTTTCTCCCATGGCAAAAATACAATTTGGAAGTTAACGAGTGATTTCTGGATCAATCCACTGTAATGTCTTCAATTTATCACAATAAACATGAGGCTCCCTCAAAAATGAACAATGAGAGTAACTGAGAAATGGAACTTTTTCACAGGAACACAAGATTTGTTGATCCGACTGATTCTAGGCTAGGCAAAAGTGTAAATTTTCTGTGTGTAGCCTAAATGAGGTTCACGCCAACTGTACAGTCAGCAAGCACATGTGGATGCAATTGGGACAGGGGCTTTGCACTCTGGGTCTTTTGGATTTTGTGTTTTGGTGAACCGGTCCTCTCATCAATTGTTCAGTTTGTTCAAATTTGCTGCCTCTGGTGCTTTTTTCAAATTGCGATAAAATTAATAATTTACATCGGATTGATCAAGAAATCACCTGACAACTTCCAAATTGATCAGATTTTAATGCAGTGGGGTAAAAACTCCCAAAAACAAGAGTTTCTGTGCGAAGGCAGAAACTTATTCAACAACCCTCGAAGCATTTTTCATTTGAGCCGTTTATTGACATGGTGAAGACTTGAAAAATGCAACAGTGAGAAGAATGATCCCAAAACAAAACTACATATGTAGGTACATGTCTACCAAATTGTATCTTGTTGAAGTAGGTAGGTACCTAAAAACTTTTTCAGAAAAGTCCATGTACCACAAGGGCAAAAATATGGTTTAGAGAAAAGCACATCAGGGTTGAGCATAGGGGGTGTAGGGGGGTACCCCCCTGGCCTTCGGCCGTGGTTACCCCCCCCCCAGCCTTTTTCCGGGGGTACCCTTGGCCGAAGGCCAAGGGTACCTTCGGAAAAAGGTGGGAAAAGAGTCCTGGTGTGTGCAGGACTTCAATAGGTGG
>JASGXE010004002.1:0-25742 GCA_030068105.1 Sinentomon sp. SZTP_YWyxl | reverse complement strand
AAGCTGATGGAGAAAATTGTGCTGGCTACTTATATCGCCTGCTTGAGGGTCAAAATTTCTTCTTCCGTGGCCAACATGGTTTCAGGTCTAAATACTCTTGTGAAACTCAGCTCACTGGTTTCATTCATGAGATCTCAGTGGCTTTGGGAAATTCCGCACAAATCGATGCTGTCTTCATTGACCTGGTTAAAGCCTTCGATCGGGTCTCTATTCCTCTTCTTTGCAGGAAATTGGCTAGATTGAATATCCCAGAAAACTTGTTTGTATGGCTTTCAAATTTCATTACTGACAGACAATTTAGGGTTCTGTTAAATGGGGAGTTGTCTGATATTCTTCCTGTTACTAGTGGCATTCCACAAGGATCTGTATGTGGTCCTTTGCTTTTTCTAATATATAACGGGTGTCCCAAAAGTCCCTATACAGTAGAAAAGCGTTGGCATCCTCGGTGTTCTTGCCGGCGTAGCTTTGTTTTCAACCGGAGAAAGGATGGTAGACTTAAGGAAAAGGCAAAAGCAACTTACGAAACATGGAAATCTTCACAGGAGGTGCTGGAAATGGCCTCCTTGGGCGTCCAAACAAGCTTGTACTCGCCGTCGGATATTTGCAAAAACTTTGCCGAGTTCTTGGACAGTGATCCGTGTAATTTCCGTCGTGATCGCCGCTTTAAGTTCTTCTAATGTGTGTAGATTCTCCTGGTAAACTGATCCCTTGAGGCGGCCCCATAAATAAAAGTCTGGAGGCGTCAGGTCGGGTGACCGGGGAGGCCATCGGCCGCGGGAGATGAGGCGGTTGGGGAAAAAATCCGCCAGGAAATCCATGGATAAACGCGCGGTATGCGCCGTTGCTCCATCTTGCTGGAACCATCCGTTGGCTATTTCCTGTGCATTCATTTGAGCCGCAAAAGGCTCCAGGATTTCCTGGACGTACCGTTGCGCTGTGATTGTCTCTTGGAAAAAAATTGGGCCAATGATGCGTTGGCGGGCGATGGCGCACCACACGCCGATTTTCAGGTCATGGAGTGGCGTCTCGTGCAGTTCGTGTGGGTTTTCTGTACTCCAGCAACGCGAGTTTTGGCTGTTAACATAGCCGGAAAGATGAAACCATGCTTCGTCACTGAAAAATGTGACGTCCAAAATTTCCTCTCCGTGCTCCTCTAGATGCTCAAGGAACCAGTTGCAGTAATTCCGGCGAGATTGATAGTCGGCTGGCTGTAATTGGTGCACGACTGAGACTTTGTAAGGATACATGTTTAGTTTCTTCGTCAACACCCGGTGGGCCGTGCTCTTCGACGTGCCTGCTTGCTGAGCCAAACGACGCACAGATTTGGTCGGGCTTTGCAGCATTCGGTCCTGGATGTCCAACACCGTTTCCTCTGATGTGCTTGGGCGGCCGGAGCGAGGGGCGTCTTAGTCCTCTTCCACGCTTCCCGTTTCGTGAAACTTAGCAATAAGATCACAGACCGTGTGCCGGTGTGGGACATTGGTGCCTTGGAATGTCTGGCCGAACTGCTGCTGGACTGCCTCAGTAAACTTCCCTCCGTTGCGGAACACATTTTCCACAAGCCAGACACCTTGCTCCAACGTCACGACCATTGTCACTGAAATGTGCCGCTGCCAAGTCACTACGGCGTTCTCACTGAAAAACAGTCCTTGGATAGGTAACAGCAATGTGGGTTTCCTTCAAGACAAAACAGCACACCTAAACAGCTGTAGGGAGAAGAGAAACCAAAAAAATTAGGCGCCTATCGTCGTAATTTGCTCCAGAATATAATTTTGCTCACGGAAAAAACCACTGTATAGGGACTTTTGGGACACCCTGTATTAACGACATGACATCTGTAATTAAGTCTAGTATCAGACTTTTTGCAGATGACATTGTTGTCTATAGGGTCATTTCCTCAAGCGAGGACGTCACTGCTCTGCAGGCTGATGTTAGCTCCATTGCAGAATGGTGTGATGCAAACTGCATGGGTGTAAATGCCTCAAAAACATCCGTCATGTCTTTTACAACTTCCCGGTCACCTGCATTGCACGACTACAAGGTAGGATCCAATGTCCTGTGCAGGCCAGAAACCATAAAATACTTGGGGTTGATTTTTACTCCCGAATTGAGCTGGGCTCCACATATAACAATTTGAGCTTTGGTAATTGATGTGGCGTGCCAAGACAGAGTGGGATTCTGAATTGACAGACGCAAAAAGTCACGTGACGCGGTCGCCGCCAATCACGGCTGAGGAAGTTTTTTTGAAACGTCGTCTGGCGAGTCGGCCATTTTGTGGAATCGAGGAGTTGACACGTGGCAGTCGATGAAGGAGGTTGTTTGGGAGTTTTCGGGGAGTTTTTGGGATTCCCAGATGGGGAATTTGGAGGAAGAGTTTGGGGAAAAGTCAGAGGAGGAGAAATGTTGACGAAACTTCATGGAAGGTGATTTCGAAAGTGAATTTTGGGTGGACTTGAGTGAGCTCACAAACCTGGTCGGAAATTTCACATCTTCAGATGTTTCTTGCAAATTGAGATTCGCCATTGAGCCAATTTTCGTTGATGTAGCAATAATTTCTGATATCGATTCTCGTTCCTATGCTTGTCTCGACGATGGTGGTGCAGCCACAGACAATAATTTGAGTGATTGTCGATCGTCAGAATCACAAATCGAAATTCGGTGATCGTGTCATGCAGGAGTCGTTATCCTTTCCATGAACGCAAGTGAATCAGTCTCCGGGAGTCTGAACGCAGTCTACAAGAACGCTGGTGCAGTGAGCGGAGTCGAAAACCCTGGCGTTAACAAATGAACTCCGTGGACGGAAGTGATGGTGGTCGCCGAATTCGAAAAACAGTGAACCGAACGAGTTACCTACGTCGACAGCTCAATTCGACTCTGGACTGAGCAAGTTTGAGAAACGGCTCAACTTGTCATGGGCTGCACAAGTTGGGAAGCACAGCTCGGACAATGAACCCAGAGTTGTCAATCGGCAAAGTAGTTCGAGAATTGCACTGGAGGTGCAGCATTGTTCCAGAGGAACAAACCGATGGACACAGTCAGTGACTGGAAAGTCGTCACTGCAAGGTCTCTTGCTTCATCTGAAGATAGCCTGGTGGAATCACGGTCGTGACTGGGAAATTGTCACGGCATCTCTCTGCTTCAGATGATAGCCTGGTGTAGTGGATGGAGACCAGAGGATGCAGCTTCACTTCCCCTTCCACAAGGCCTCACCCCTTTCCCACGCTGCGCGGTAGGCGTTTCGCTCCCTTTAGATTTCGCGAAGCACCGCGAGGTTGCTTTATTTTGTAGGTCGCGAGAAAGGCCTAGAACTCTAAGTGCCACAGGGCGAAACCCATTTGTTCAGTGTTCCCTAACCACCTTTCAATGACGAGTTGTATTTGGAGTTCAAGTTAGTAATGTTTATAATTTTGTTGCCAATACAGAAGATATTTTGATTTCCATAGAAAAGAGTGGTTTTGATTCATTTTCCGAGTCGATAATCAGTTCATAAGCTCTGTCATGGTGGACCCTGAAGGTTGTATTGAAGCCTAATTGTTTCTCCGGCCAATCTCTGGTGAAATGGTGTTTGGATAGTTTAAATAATTTATCTGTGCGACAAAAGGGCCTCAAGGAAGGTCTGACTTGTCCTAAATCAATATTCAGTGAGACAGATTACCAAGACTTAGCCGTTTCACACACATTGGAAAGATTGTACAAAAAGCATCGAACCAATTGAAGTTCCTAATTAGGAACTACAGCTATGCAACCAGACGAGTGAAGATCATCTTATATTTCTCAACTGTTAGGTCATTGTTAGAATACTCCACCTCATAATAATAATAATAACTGCGGGGTCCCAACGCCAGCAGCAAAAAGTGGCGCGACCCCTCATCGCCGACACGAATGAGACCCAATTTTTGGGCGAAACGTCATTTCCAAACCCAAAGTGGGATTGCAATGTGCAAGAAAGTGAAGTTTGAAAAAATATGCAAGCAGAGTATCGACGTGGATACAAAGTTGCAGTTGCAAATTGCAATGGCAGCATTTACAAGCCAATAAAAAAACAAATAAATAAATAAATATGTAGGTAAATAAATAAATAAAAAAATTGACAGCATGTAAACATACCAGGTCATTTTTCAAGCGTCATCGAAACTTGTCTCAGAAATTTCGCCGTCGAATACAACGAAGTCAGATCTCAGTCGGATAAACAAGTGAGTTCCAATTCAAATGGAATAATTTAAGCAGCACACCTAGCACACAAGTATTTTCATAATTTTGGTGCAATAATCTCCTCCATAGCGAAAAAAGAAGAAGAAAAGAAAGAAGGCAACAATAAATAAAGGTGCTGACTGCTGAACAGTACCTACCTACTGCACACCTTTCAAGCGAGGCAAGTTTAGGAGAAATTCCATTTCCTATCCTACATGTGAAAAAAATTCCTACCTAGAAAATCGCTCCGTTCACAGCCGAGAAATGCATGAGCCGAATAATGAGCTCATCATGGTCACCCTTCCAAAAATGTTACGTTGATGCAATTGAAGCTGTGCAGCGAAGAGCTGCAAGTAGGGGTGTGCGAATCCGAATCCGGATTCGGATTCGAGCTCGAATCCGAATCCGGGATTCGGATTCGAAAAAAATGGAAACCGAATCCTGGCATTGGATTCGGATTCGAAAAAATTTCAAACCGAATCCTTGCACTGGATTCGGATTCGAAAAAAAAATGGAAGTCGAATCCTGCCCTGGATTCGGATTCGAGGAGTCGAATCCGCACTGGATTCGGATTCGAGCGACTCGAATCCGAATCCGAGCGAAAATATCGCTTCACAAAAATGCGCGCGCGGCGAAAGACGAATTTTTGCGGCGAAATTCATTTTCGCGCAACAATTCGGTGCAAGCAGACGACGCATTTCGCTCAAATTTCATTTCATTCTTCGGAAAACTCTGCACGTGTTGTGATCCGCGTGTGCGCTGCGGCGATTTTTTTCGGCACTTTTTTTCCTGCAATTGCAGGATCATTCAACCCGAGTTTGCAGATCCCATTATTTGCGCCTCTTCTGTTCGGTGGACGGTGTGTGCGCTGCAGTGATCGCTTTTTCGCCACTTTTTCCTGCATGCAATTGCCATGCGTTTTTTTCAATTTTTTTTCTGGTGGTTTTATTTTGCAATTGCAATGTTTGTTGGCAGGCAATGGCAGGTTTCGTTTTTTTAGTTTCCGTAGGATTCCTGCGTGTATTTTTTTTTGTTTTGTTTGGTGAGCAGCGTTTCTTCCCCGAAAATGTTCGGAGTTTGAGTTGTTTAACACCAGGCGTTTTTTGTCACCAGAAGCAAACAAACAAAACAGAAAACAGCCCGGATGTTTCTCGGTCAGATTTCCATTTGTTCATTTGGCCGTTTTTTACTTGTTTCTTTCCAATTTGTTCCGAAAAATCCAATTTTTTCTGCAGATTTTTTTTTGTGTTTTTCTGGAAAAAGTTCCAGCAATTTTCAAGTTACTCACACAGGTACGAAGAAGAAAGTTGTCTCGTCTTGTTCCAATTGTGTTTAAATTTCCCGGGAAAATTCATCATAGGAATTTTTCCATTTTGGGAAAATTCAGATTTTCCCACGAAAACTGGAAAATTATGTAGGTACCTTTCCTTCCAGGGAAAAGTCACTTGTGTGTGAAATTTCCTGGGAATTTTTTTTCCAAATTTCACGGGATATTTCCCTCACTTCCAATGCCAGAATGGTGTCGATCTGTCAATCAGTGCCAACCGTGAATTTGGACGTACCTATACAGGCCCTACCTGCACTTAGACGGTTTGGGCTTCCCATTATGAGAATTTGAGCATTTTCGCCAGAATGAGCATTTTATTTTTCAGCCAGGCCCAAGCTGCACTTTTTTTGCCACGATGCCACTTTTTAATTTTGGAAATATGATCCTGCATCTTTAACTGCAACACAGTGCACGGTTGCTTCCTATTTATGGTAAGCGATTCCAAAAACTCTATTCCGATTCCAAAAAATCGATTGCGATTCCTTGATTCCGGAATCGCACGCCCCTACTCAATATTCCCATTCTGATTCCAATACTTGATTCCGATTCGGATGCTTCCTTGATGTTTCCCAAAAATCTTATCATTGTGCGGAACACAATGATACCTACAGTTGTTCAACTGAGAAGTGCAGAACGTAGGTACCTAACACTAGGTATGTACACTTGCGGAACCGATAGTTTGTGGTTCGGAACATGAAACGGGTAGTCGTAGGACTGTGCGGTTCACAGTGGGATAGGTTCACAGTTCACATGCAGAACTGACAGTTGGAAGTGTGGAACATGATGCATTATTTGCGAATAAATGTTGTAGTGTGGGCATCGAGGTTTCAAATGTTCAGATCTGCTCTGTTCGACAGGACGACAGGTTTTCATGTTTGGCACTTCCAAACTTGGATAAGATATTCTCAACTGTTGTGTGTCTTGCAACTGTCTATTCCACAGCTGGAATCGTTCGTTCCCCACTTCCAACTGTCGATTCCGCAGTCGTATGTACCTACCCATGCTTCGACATTTCCCGTTTTCATATGTTTCGAACTTCATGCTGTCGATTCCGCATCTGTCTGCTCACTAGGTACCTAGTATTCTGCATTTTATGCATTCAGCAACGATAGATACCTATTGATATTGGCGGCAAATATTCCCGGGAATGGGTACCTACCTAAATCTCTATTGGCATCCACAGGGTGGTAGGCATGCCCATAAGGTAGGGCTGCGCGAATCAGCTTCCGAATCGAATCCGCAAAGTTTGAGTTTCGAATCGAACCCAAACCTCACTTCCAGCTGTCCAATTTCGAGTCGAATCTGTTTTTCCCAGTCACGGATCTTGATTCGAATATCCAATTTCGAATCGAATCCTTTTGAGTCGAATCTGTTATTCCCAATCACGAATCTTGATTCGAATATCACCGTATATGTATTTCGTATCGAATCTTTTCGAATCGAATGTGGCGAGAATCAAGATTTTCGTATCGAATCCTCGAATTGAACCAAAATTCGCATGGCCCCCCACGGTTGTCGGTTAGTAAACGTAGTTTTTATTGTGGGCATGACTAAATGGATGTTCATAACTCCATGGACTAAATGGATGTTTGTTACTAGGCCAGCTAGCTCTGATCCTAATTGTCTTGATGGGTCCACTATTGATCTGTTGTTCCACTGCCCGAAGCTAAATCTAAATTCCATCAGGGCAATCCCAGGCCTGAGTGATCATCTCATGGTGTCAGCCTGTTTCAGTGTCGAGGCTGCTAAACTTCCTGCTGTGCCAAGCATAGTGTCCTCCCAATGTCAGCAACAACTAATTTTTGCTCGTATGACAAAGAAGCGGTCGATAGGTTTTGAGCTGGTCCTTTTGTGACATTGAACCAGTAGCCGATGTCCATCTTCTGTGGCAGGACTTTAAGGAATTATGCGCTCTGGCAATCAAGCACTATATTCCAATAAACGTAATCCACGTTTAGATGGGGAACCAGTGCCTACCTGGTTTAATCGCAATCTTCGCCAAAGTACTGCAGACTTCGTAGTCTATTCCAGAGAAGCTTGTCTAAGCTTCAGCTTACGACAAGTTACATATCTGCTTTAAGAGCCTACCAAAGGGAACTACGGGCAACAGAAACAAAGTTTTTGAGGCACCTTGCAATAAATGATGTTATCAGCACCAAAACCTTCTGGACATTTCATCACTCCAAAACTAAAACTAGAAAATTGGTGTTGGCAAACGACATGGACCTACGACCTTGAATGCAAAACACAATTCCTCTGCCAAAATTAGTGACTCTTTTGCTAAAGCTGTAGTGGCTTTTCTTAATCCTGTTCAGTCAAATCATGGCACTGCCTACCAAACTGAACACCAACAGTTCATAAGAGATGCTGATATCTTTCCCTGAGGCAATTGCAGCAACCATCCGCTCATGCAAAAACTCCACCTTTGACTTGGTTGATGGGATACCGATGATCTTCAAAAACCATGCTGATGTATTATCCAAGTTTCTTTTGGTCATTTTCTACAACTCCTTGTCAATAATATCATTCCAAATGATTGGATGTTGAATATTGTCAAACCCCTTCCTAAGGGTGGATTGCCAGTGTCCCTGACCTCCTTCAGACCAATAAGCCTGATTTGCTCTTCAGCTAAGTTAATGGAGAAAATTGTGGCAGGATATTTACGTAACCTCCTTGAATGTGGGGACTTCTTTAGCAAATTCCAGCATGGTTTTAGATCAGGATTCTCGTGTGAAACACAACTGACTTCTTTCTCACATGATATCATCCAGCACCTTAAAGTAGGCACTCAGGTTGATGCTATCTTCATTGACTTGGTGAAAGCATTTGACAGAGTTTCCATTCCTGTACTTTGTGCAAAATTGGCACAATTGGCCATTCCTGAAAATATTTTCAATTGGATCATAACATTTGTCTCCAACCGAAATTTCCAGGTTCTTCTGAACGGGGAAAAATCAGACTGTCAGGCACTCACTAGCGGTATCCCACAGGGTTCGGTGTGTGGCCCCCTTCTTTCCTCATCATATCAATGACATTACCGAAGGTATCGGTTCATGTGTACGATTGTTTGCTGATGACATTGTCTTGTATAGACCTCTTTTGACACATGATGACTCGCAACTGCTTCAGCTTGACCTTGATACTGTGACTGATTGGTGCAAATCAAACCTCATGGAAATAAACACATCAAAATCAAATGTAATTTCTTTCCACCGCTCTAAAGGGTCACCCTTTGTGATTATACTTCTGGTGGCACTGTTCTCCCAAGACCAGATTCAGTGAAATATTTGGGATTGACCTTCAACAGGAAACTGGATTGGGGCCCATATATCTGCAGCATTGTCAAACGGGCTTCAGTGCAATTAAAATTTCTCATCAGAAATTACTCTTCAGCATCCAGACGTGTAAAGACTATTCTGTACTTTTCCACTGTTAGGTCCTTGCTTGAGTATTCAACTACCACATGGAATCCTCATCTTTCATGTCAAATCGAGAAAGTAGAGGCTGTGCAGAGAAGAGCGGCGAGGTTTTGTGCGGAATCATTGGCCATTACCCAGTTGTAAGTGTGAGTGGACTTCTTCGGGAATTGGGTTGGGAATCCCTTGAGCTCAGGAGGAAGTTGCATGCTCTTGAGATTCTCAGAAATTGCATCCTTGACAGAGGTGGGTGGGCAGAAACGTGTTTGCATCCAAGTCTAAACACCGGCTCCACAAGAAAATGTAAAAATCTTTCATTGAAAATCCCTTGCACATTCGGTAACCTGGACAGACACAGTTTCTTTGTTGGCTCTATTTTCCTATGGAATAGTCTAAATCTTACTCCAGACTGCCTTGCAATGAAGGGTCCCGCTTTTCGTGATCATGTCAGGCAGCTGCTTGTGAGGTCTTCACCATGCTCATGATCGATCTTCGAACAGATGGGGATGTGGTACTTTTCTGCTATGATTGTTTCCCTGGACTTGCTTTGATGTATTTATTTTTTTTTTTGAGCCCGTAGGTTTTTCATGTCTTCTTGTTTATTTTGTTTTTCTTGAAAATTTGTTTTTATAAGGTATTCATGTAGGTATTTATTTTTATGTTGGTGTATTTGCAATTTTTTTTTTTAATTTATCTTCTCGAACCGACTTTTTGCATTTGTATTTTGATAACAGAGGTCCTGCCTTCCTTGTTACTCATGGTAGGTACCTACCTACGAAAATAAATGAAGGCAGTGGCCTATTTTTGCATTGTGGTGCGCACTAGATCCATAGATCCAGGCTGCCTATCTGAGTTTTGTATTACCTATCAGAAATCCCCTCCTCACCCATAAAAAGGTGCTCGTTTGTTCATTGGGCTGCAGTGAACATCTCAACTGTGATTAACTTCAGATCGCAAGTAGGTAGCTCTGTTGATTATGCTGACGAGTTGGACTGGGAGGGTCTACTTACCGCTGCGGCGCGAGAACTCCCAGGTTCGCTCTGACGCATCATCGGTGGAGTTGCTTGCAGGTGAACCTTGTTTGACTGGAAGAAGGCCCATTCATTTTTCAATGCAGTCAGCATCTCGAAGCTTTTTTGTGAGTGGGATCGGGGTAGGCGATCAAAGATAAAAATAGTAGATACCTAGGTAGCTTGCAATCATGTTTAAATATGGCACATAGGTAGAATACAGACCCATAGGTAGTTAACGCAAAAATTCAGTTTGCCTAATTGGTAATTTTTTTCTCCCATTCTTGCACGAATCGAATCAATTTGAATTTTATGACTGATTTTGTGACTTATCATGTTTGGACATGTGTTTTTGTTTTGGTGACCATGATGTCACTTTTTGTGCAATTTGACAACTGTGACGAACCACTGGATGGAGATTCTTAATGAAAACGACCACGTGCTGAGATGGTATGTTTTTGTTACCTACGGTTTTTTTTTTTTTTTTTTTCTTGCCTTGTTGCCGTACCATTTTTGCACCTCCTTCAATCATTCTCCCCATTGCACCCACACCCAAAAACCAACTCGGTTTTTCAAATCTGGAATGCAATGTGGAATATCGGCCCGACTTCTCCCACTTGGGGGACTGTTCTTTTTATTTTCACGGCGCGGTTACTCCGATTCATCGGATTTGCGGTTGCGCCGGCAGTTTTTAATTTAAAAAAAAAATAAAAAAAAAAAAAAATAAGCACTAGAGCTGTGCGAATCGGCATTCGAATCGAATCCATGTTGTTCGAATCTCGAATCGAATCCATTGCCCAGTTTGAATCGAATCATTTCGAATCGAATCGTCCAAGATTCGAGATTTTCGAATCGAATCAAGAGTCGCACAGTCCTACGACTACTGGCTTTCTTCGATGTAATTGCAATTCCTGATTCTCGATCACGGAATGGATGTTGGCTGTAACCATCCGCATTTTGGTGCCGCAGGCAGAAGTTTTATTTTTTTCGAATCCTGCAAAATTCTCGAATCGAATCCTCTCGAATCGAATCCCAAAAGTTCGAATCTCGAATCATCTTCGAATCTGGTTTTTCCTTCGAAGCGAATCTCGAATCTTCGAATCGAATCGCACAGCCCTAATAAGCACTGTCTGGTTCGAGATTTTGGCGTGCCTGCTGGATTGTGAAGTGAATAGATTTGGAAATTTGGGATGATTTGAAATCGGTGCCTACATTCGAATCGAATCTCGAGTCGTTGCAAAATTGCGAATCGAATCCTTTTGTTCTAATCTCTATCGAATCCTTTTGTTCGAATGTCTCATCTTGATTCGAATCCCACCACATTTTTCGAATCGTATCTTCAGAAACAAATCTGGCAAAATTCGTGATTTTCGAATCGAATCGAGACTTGCATTGCCCAACCGCAACCATAAGGTGGGGTACCTTACCTAACAAACGCTACCCATCGAATTCGTTTAGGTAGGTATTACCTACCTATCGCCATTTTTTGCTATCTGTAATTATGGGTATCGAATTCATGTTTTGGGTATAGGTAGGCATTGATTGGTATCGGCGTCGGTAGGTATGTTGGTAGATCAATAGTTTTCTGCACTTTTAATATCTGTATCGACCCAAGCAGCACCACCCTTAGAGCCTTAGGTATACCACCACCTCTAAATTTTGCTTTGGATTCGGATTCGGGTTCGAGATTCGAAGCAAAAGATTCGGATTCGTAAATTTGGGATTCGAAACAAATGGGTGGGATTCGGATTCGCAAAACACGGATTCGAAAAAATGTCACAGGATTCGGATTCGGTTCGAGTCTTTACCTGCAGATTCGGATTCGTCTTTCTGGGATTCGGATTCGAGCTCGAAAGATTCGGATTCGGTTTTTTTGGATTCGAAGTGGATTCGCACACCCCTAGCTGCAAGAAGCTGCAAGATTTGTTACAGGCAACTTTTGCATTGATGCGAGCGTTACGTCCCTTTTAAATGAGTTAGGATGGGACTCTCTTGAGAGGCGAAGAGTCCTGCATAGTCTTTCTGCATTTAGGCAATGTATTCTGGATCGTGGAGGATGGGGTGATGGACCATGGATTCTTACCCCAAATAACAACCCCATCAGAGCAAGCAAGTTTTTGACCTTCGTTCCTCCCGTTCTTTCAAAAAATATTGACTCATTTTTTCACAGCAGCCTTTTCCTGTGGAATCGCCTCTGCCTTCCTGTGGATGTGCTCCATTATTCTGAGGACCACTTTAACAATGTTATTAGGACTAAACTAGAAAATCTATCTGTGGTCTAAGCAGGTTTTCGGACATTCGGCTTGTAGGCAAATGACATCTTTGCTGACCTGGTTTCTTTTTGCAGTTGTGTTGACAAGAACCACTAGGTAGGCTATTGGCGGTTCTTGGTGTCTTTCTAATTTTTCTTCCCCGCTTTCGTCTATTCTTCCATCAATTTACTGTTAGGGCAATTTCATCCCATATTGACTTTTTTAACACTAATGCCTGTTGGCTTGGCATCTATTTGTGGTGTATTGCCTGACTTGCTCCATTCTGATACTGGAATTCCTGGCATCATTTTCGAAACTTGTGCAAGGTTCGTTGCCCACCATTTATTTATTTTAATGCGTTTGTTTTTGTCCTTTTGACCTGCCTGACATGCCACCTTTGTGGGCCTATTTATTTTGCTTGAGTCATTCATACGCCATGCATCATTATTCTAAAAACTGGCGTTTTGTCCACTGCACTATCGGAATGTGATGCAATTTTTGGCCAAATGGCTGTTGACTGCAAGACTGCATTGGTGTTGACATGCACCACAAATTTGTTTGCATCTCTCCGACGGCATTGGTTGGGTGTCCAGGTGTCCACATTTTAGGGAGCACCCTTTAAAGCAATTCACTGATGTCATTTCTTCAAAACTAGATGTTCAATAAGATTGATGTTTAGATTGTTAGTCTTCATTGCAAAATTACAAATTTCTTCCTCCCATTTCTGGAAGTGACTAAAACGCTGAACCTGCTTGTCCTGCTTGTCGTGCTTGTCCTGCTGGTAATGGCCAGGTTAGGGTTAGGTTATGGTTAGGTGAGGTTAGTTTAGGTTAGGATAACCTAATCTAACAATAACCTAACCTATTTGACCATTACCAGCAGGACCAGCAGGTTTCCAGCAGGACAAGCAAGACAAGCAGGACAAGCAGGTTCAGCGTTTTAGTCACACCCCCCATTTCTTTATCTCCTTTTTTTGGCATGCTAATTTCTGCATAGTGTCTACTTTTTTTTTTTTTTAATATTGGGGACAGAGTCCCCCCGCCGGCGCGACCGAAGGACACAATGTCCGGAGTCAAAAGATGTCATAAAAAAAAACCGATGCCGATGGCTTTTGCGCAACAATTTGGTGCACCAGATTTCCAGGCACCATGTCAAGTCAATTTTAAAAGGGATGCGATGATTCGCAATTGGTCAAAAAGGAAAAGAGAGCGTCAGAAAGCCATTATTGCAAAGGTAACCGACAATGCGGTAAGTTAGGTAATCAATGTCACAAGACATTTTACCAATTTCATGCCGCAAAGGCAATTAATGAGTTTTGAATATTTCAAAGCGCCGGCCAGTAAAAGAAAGACATGCACAAACAAACAAGACAATACAAAATGAAAATCGAATGATAATAAAATGTGTTCGTACCTGATCCCGATTACCATTTATGCCACAGAATGCCATCACAATTCGTTGAAATTTTGTGGCCAGAATTGGACAGAAAATAAAATTCCAAGTCACACGAGTGTCAAATGAAAAGTACCCTTGATGTCAGTAAAAAATAAAGGAAAGAGGAGGGGGGGCAAATTAGAATTGATGCGGGTAAATACCTAACTACCTACCTGAGTCCCTTAGTGAAGTGGAGGCACTTTTCAAGGTGAGTAACTTGGCATGAGTAACTTGGCATGGTGAAACATTGTTTCTTTTGAGATTTTGGCAATTTGTCAAGCTTAGATTCCAGGGGCCTGACAAGCCCCAAAGACTCTTTATCTGCACATCATAGGCCAATTTCTGATCATTTCTTGATGTGACTTCAGTTGGCTTGTTGACGAGAAACTGTTAGTGCATCGTGCATCTAGCCTAGTTCCTGAGCATGCCAAACACACCAAAATTCGCATGCTGCTCTTGTGGACAGAATGTTGGTGAACGTGGATCATCCATCCTCTGTTCTGGGTGCAATAATTGGTGCCACAAACGTTGCACTGGCCTCTCTGAGGAGCGATATATTGAATACAGCAAATCTGAAGACCTATCCTGGTTCTGCAAGGACTGCCACGTAGTTAGCAGAACAACACGTGGCAAGGCTGCTGCAAAGTCTGTACCAGACCAGCTTGATTCTCAACAGCAGTCAAGGAGAGAAATTCAATCTCAGTCCTCTGAATCACATAACGGCTCAACTGGTGCGCCTAAGATGGTGCACAGATCGGATTCACTGGATGGATCGCTCCCCAGTGACGGAGTGTCGGGTGACTTCCGTAATGCGATGACTTTCCTGGCAGCCCAATTTGATTCCCTGAACAAGAAGATGGATTTTATAATCACTGATGTGAACATAATGAAGCAGGACAATCGACGCTTTCTTGCTGATCTTGGTAGATTAAAGGTCGAAGTCAAGGATCTGCATGGCCGTGTGGAGACAACGGAAGATTACTTGTACAGAGAAGATCTGGAAATACGTGGTATCCCTTCGAAACCTGAAGAGGAGGTGGAGGCTATAGTCTTGTCAGTTTTCAAAGCCTTATCTGTGAATGTGCAAGCCAACGATATCAGTATCTCTCATCGGGTACCTACCAGAACCCCAGGTTCTGTTCAACGACCAATTATTGTCAGGATGGTGCGTCGCAAGATAAAAGACCAAGTTTTAGCTGCAGCCAAGAAGAAAAAACTGGTTGTTGGTGATATTGAAGGTTTCAATGGTGAAAACCCAGTGTTTGTTAGTGAGCATCTGAGCCCATATAAGCGAAGATTGTTTGCTCTAGCTTGGAATCGCAAACGATCTCTGGGTTATAAGTTCTTATGGACCAAGAATGGTATTATCTACCTGAAAAAAGAAGAAGGATCAGCGGCTCACCTGAAAAAAGAAGAAGGATCAGCGGCTCATCAGATAAACAAAGAGGCAGACATGGACAATTTGGAATAAGTGATGTCCTTCATTCCTTTAACGACGTAAGGGACTGAGTAATCAGTTGCGATGGTGGCGATATTTGATAATATTAGTGTTGATGATTATTCTGATCTCATGAAACATGGGCATTTTAGCCTATTGCACCTCAATATTAGAAGTATTGGAAAAAATTTTGACCAGTTTCTTTGCTTAATTGATAATTTACCTCATAAACCTGACATCATTGTGCTGTCTGAAGTCCAACTTGCAGATAGTTCTCTAGTTAATTTGTTCCCAATTGAGCAGTTTGAGGCATTTTGTGTTACCAGATCAGCCTCAAGACATGGGGGGGTTATCTTGTATGTCAATAAGAAGGTGTATAACTCGATCACCAAGGTGCAATTGAAGGTGGGAGATCCCCTGGAAGAGGCAGTGTGGGTCAAAATAACGCTACTTAACAGACATGGCTTTGCAGACAAAACCCTTCAAAATATGCCGGCAGAACTTATAGTGGGTGGCTTATATAGGTCACCTTCTGGTCCTGCAGGCCCTTTCTTGGAAAAACTGGATCAGGTCTTTTCCTACTGCTCAGAACAATGTTTTCCATGTATTTACCTTGGGGATGTTAATATTAATTGGTTAGATGAGGAAGATACAATAGTGGGGCGCTATAAAGACCTTCTATTTTCCTTCGACATGGTCAATCTCATTGCTGTGCCCACAAGGGTAACCAGTGTTAGTTGCACTGCGATAGACCACATTGTGGTAAATGAGCCAACAGTACAGGGTTTTTCAGAAATCAAATCAGGGTCCTTGTGCGTGGATATTAGTGACCATTCGGCAGTTTTTGCAATTTTTGGGGGGACAAGGCCTTCACATAGGGGATCCGCAGAGTCTAATATTAGCTATCGCACTTCTAGATCCTTTTGTAACTTACGCAAGTTAGAGATTGAAACATCTAAGATCGATTGGAATGAATTTTACGAACTTGAGAGCTCATCGGAGATGGCTTGCTGGTTCCAGGACCGGGTTATAGCCTGTAAATCCAGATGCATGGAAGTTCAACATAAGCGTTCCAAGTACAAGGTACCCATTAAACCTTGGATAGATAAGGGCCTACTAAACCTTATTCGGCAGAAGGACATGCTGTTTAGAATGTATAAACAAAATGTTAACAATGATCTGTTACGACATGAATATCGAAGGGTTCGTAATCATGTTACAACCACTCTTCGAGCAGCTAAGGCAAATTATTACTTAACTGCATTACGGTCGTGTAATGGGAATGCTAAAAAGACCTGGAAAATTTTCAATGAAGCCATGAACAGGGGGCATCCAAACAGTAAAATTACCTCTGTTTGGGATAATAATGCGGGTGTGGAACTCAACGCTCCGAAAGATGTTGCAGATTGCATGAACAAATCGTTTGTTTCAGCTGTTGACAAGATTAGAGAGGCCATCCCTGGAAATATACCAGGTACGCGTGGGATTGAAAATCCCCATACATCTGTGCAAGGATGTTTTAGGTCAGACCTTTTTACAGTGGAGGAGGTAGCCAGGACTATAATGGCTTTACCCACTTCAAAAGCCTGTGGATTAGACAACATTTCATATGATGAATTAAGGTGTTGCATCGCACACATTAGCAAACATCTTTGTCACCTATTTTTTTTTTTTTTTTTTTTTTTTTTTTTTTTTTTTTCTGTTGGCCTTATCATTTTATTCATAGGCCATTTTTTTTTGTCTTGTCAAAAATCATGACATCAATTGATTAGTGATTATTGAAATGAAACAGTGATTGAACATTATCACCAGTGGGCACGGGCAGAGCAAATAGACAAAAAAAGTTTTGTTTAACTCACCAATTCAATGCCCCGGCATCACGGCGATACAACTTGACCACGGACATGAATTTACCAGCAATATTCAGGATCACAGAGTTGGCCAGAAATTGAATTGAGATGCACAAAATACACACCAGGAAACCAGTGTAGAATCACATTGCAATCAAATGCAGATGCATGTATTTCGCCGAGAATCACAAATTCATCAAATATTTGACAACCAAATATTGGTTGGTAAATCCCTAGATTGAATCGCAGATGCCGGAGGCATTGCATGGTGAAGGAAAAAAAGCACATGTTACAAATAAATATATTGAAATTGGTGCATAGGAGTCGAGATGACTCCCATAAGAAAAGTCAAAGATGGTAAGATGGTTAGCAAAAAGGCTACCTACTTTAAGTCATGGTTATGGTTGGTTGGGTACAATATCTAGAATGGATGCACATAATGCTGACATTACCTAGTCGAGGCATTGCAATATGTCTATTGTACAATTGATAACCAGGCTGTCCAGTTATCAATTCTACAATAAAACGGCATGGGGAATAAAGTTTCGGACAGAATCCACAAAAAGATACCTAAGTAGACAAAAAATGATGGCGAAGCAAGGCCTTAAACAGACCAAGTGAGGGGACAGTGCGGATATGAAGTGGTAGGGCGTTCCAAGTTTTAACTGCCAAAAAAGAAAACGAGAAAAGACCCAAAGATGTTCGCACTTCATCAGTCACCAAGACATATTGCAAATGTCTGGATCTCGTAGTGTACGGGTGAGCTGCCTTCGGCTCACAAAGAAGACCAAGATTTGATATATGGTTTAACTCCTTGAACATATAAATGCAAATCTGGTAACTGACTATTTGCGACACATTGAGGCAGCTATTTTGACGCATAAAAAGAGTGACTGGCTCATTAAATGGAAGACAACCAGTAACTCTAATGGCTTTGTTTTGGAGAATTTGAAGTGGCTGGATAGTGCTGGGATATGTGCAGCCCCAAACAGCGGCACAATACCGCAGCACCGATTCGAAATAGGATCTGTACACAACAACCCGTAGTTTTTCTGGAAGGATTTTTTTGCACTGGTAAATTAAAAAAATTGCTTTGGATAATTTACTGGAGAGAAATTCTACCTGAGGATGCCAATTTAATGATCCATCCAGCACAACTCCGAGAACTTTGTTTGTAAATGAAAAAGAAACAGCCGATGTACCAACTCTTATTGTATCAAAAGTTACTAATTTTCTCTGAATTGGCTTAAAAATACAAAAAGCAGATTTCTGTGTATTTAGGATCAAATGATTCATACCACACCAAAGCAGAACAGTATTTAAAACATTCCGAGCACGGTCATGCAGTTCAGCGACAGTTGCACTTTTGATCAGTATGGAGATATCATCAGCATAAGCTACTGTGGTATCCTCAATGATATTAAAAATGTCATTGACAAAAACGATAAAAAGAAGAGGCCCTAGTATACTGCCTTGTGGAACCCCTCTGGATATTATGGAAACTTTTGAGTTGCATCCCTCCAGAGAGACAAGCTGCTTTCTTCCAGTCAAGTAGGATTCAAGAATGGACAGCATTTTACCTCTTATTCCGTAACATGCCAACTTCTGAAGAAGAATACTGTGATTAACACTATCAAATGCTTTGCTTAAATCAAGAAAAAGTCCTAAAACCAAAACTTTGCAGTCAATTGAGCGTTTTATCACATTTGAAACGACCATGAGCGCATCCATGGTTGATTTTCCCTTGCGGAAACCAAATTGATTTTTATGGAGAACGTTGAAATTATTAAAAAATGTCTCCAGACGGCTATAAATCACCATTTCAAAAACCTTGCTCAGCGCTGGAAGAATGGAGATAGGTCTATAACTGCAAACATTAGTTGCGCAGCCTTTTTTGTAAACAGGAACAATCCTAGCTAACTTTAAGCAGTCTGGGAATTTTCCTGAAGCAAACATCAAGTTGCAAAGAAATTGTACTGGAGGGGAAAGAGTTTCTTGGTTCAATTTCAATACTTTAGTTGGAATACCATCTAGTCCAGCGGAAGTATCATTAAGCTTCCCAAGGTAACCAAAAACCTCGATATTTGTCACAGGATTCACAAAAATTGTACTATCAATTATTTTCACAGACCTCAATGGGTTATTAACATGTCCACTAAACCGAGAATTGTCAGGCACACTACTGGCAAAGAAATCTGCAAATGTCTGAGAGACAATTTGCTGATCTGATATCAAATTATCCTCCTTAACAACATAAATTTCCTCCTTCAAAACTCGCTTGCCCATGCTTTCACGGATAACATTCCAAACTGCCCTTGAGCTACGAGCAGATTGAAGTCTGTCACCAAAATATTTTATTTTGGCAACATGAAGCATTGACTCAATTTCGGACTCTAAAGCACCAAGACGATCAAGAAGCAAAAGATTGAAAGGCAATTTACGAGCTTTGGTCCTCAAATTGTCACGCAGAACAATCTTAGAGATTATGTTATCATTAAGCCATGGTAAAATGGAGTATTTAGAGTACTTTCCCGGTCTTCCAGCATCTACTGGGGTAGTAGCTTGACAAAGGATACAGCTCAATACCGAGATAAAAAATTCAACTGCCCTGTTAATATCACCGATTTGATAAAGTTCAGTCCAATCACAGTGGGAAAGTTTCGATGAAATGGACCTATAATTCACCTTGGTGGAGTGCCTTTCACCAACCATAGCAAAGACAACATCCGAGGAAGGAAAGAAACCTTTTTTACATACAAAAACTGGAAAGTGATCAGAAATATGATAAACAATTGAGCCACCCAAATCAAGATTAATATCATTTGAAAAAACTAAATCCAGTGTTGTGGATGTTCTCGATGTCTCCCTTGTGGGAGTTGTGATAACTTGATGGAAACTATGGGATAAAAATTCCCTATTAAGAGCAGCCGCATTATTTCCCATTGCAGTATAATCCAAATTGAAATCACCCACCACAAATGTGCTTTCAGAATGGTTGTGATTTGTTAAAAATGACCCAAAAGCACCAATAAGATCTGCTGCTGGCATAGACGGAGACCTATAAATGACAAAAATATCAAAGTCCAACTTTTTTTGGGAGACAAGGTCATAACAGATATGCACCCCGAGGCCCTCCAAAAGATTTGGCACATTTAAATGTGGGACATCGACAGTATTGAATAAAAACCGCTTATGAACAAAAATTCCAACTCCCCCTCCATGTTTATCCATTCTGCGAGAAAAAATGTACCTGTAACCATTTAGCGAAAAAGGCTCAATCAGGTCATTTCTTTGCCATGTCTCAGTAACAGCCACAAAATATGGGGTAAAACAACAAAGTTCAAGCATCAACTTGAGTTTGTCAATATTCTTAACTATACTACGAATGTTGCAATTGATAATAATCAAATCCGAAACATGAACAATCTTATTAAGCTGAGACAAGGGCAGATAATAATTTTTACAAGTATTGAGCACCATAACAAAGGTATTTTACTCACAAAGATAGAGCTATGCATAACAAAAAATTCAACAGATTTTCCGCAGGTCGGCATAGTTGGCAATACTTGTCACTTTCTGACCTTCATTCTTTCGAGCCAAGATCTTACAGTCAGTTGTCCACACAAACTTCCATCCCGACTTGGTGGCTCGATCCTTGGCAGCACGCAAGAGGTCCCCGTAAAATTTCACCAAGTGTTCATTGGCATAAATTTTAACATTGGGGCAGTTCTCAAATCCAAGTGAATGAGTTGTAATAGCAGCTCCACGAACTGCAGCTAGAAAACGCTTCTTGACTATCCTGGAAGTGAATTTGATGATAACCGCACGACTGCCATTTGGTGCCGGCTTGCCCAAGTAGTGCAGCGCATCAATTGCCACATATGGATCCATCTTAACATCAACCTTCTCAGCAATACTGCCAACCAGATCAAGTAAGGCCTTATCACCACCACCGTTTGGTAAAAGAGGAAGGCCACTGAGAACAACGTTGTTGACCCGTCCATATTGCTGCAGATCGATTATCTCCTTATCAAGAAGACCAACTGCTTCCTTGAGTTGGTTAGTAATCTCGGCCTGCTGATACACCAAAGCACTGATATTCTCCAGCTTCGCACCAAAGTCATTCAACTGCTTATCAAAGGCATCGAACTTATCACTGAGAAATTGCAATGATTTCTCTGTCTCAGCATGACGCTTATCAACTTTTGCCTCGAACGACTCAAAACTACTAATGATCTTGTCCAATTTGTCCAACTTTCCAACAGATTTCTCGAGTCTTGATAACTGTGATGACAATTTCCCTATTGCAGAATCTGTCGCCACCTTATGGCTCTTCAGCTCCGAGATGATAACTTCGTTTGATGGGGTTGCTTCGTTGGATGCCATTATCACAAGAATGGTAGCTAGCGTGTTCGTACCAGATAGGCTGTCAGGTGTTATCAGCCAATAAAATTGAAACCTGTTTTCAGCTAAAAGTAACCTAGATGCCTCCACCTCAAAGAAACAATGTTTCACGATTTAACACGATTTAACATGATTATAACAACTGGCATTTACCCTGACTCATGGAAGGGTGCTAAAATTGTGCCTATTTTTAAATCCGGCTCTAAAATAGATCCTTTGAATTATCGGCCTATCTGTTTGCTCTCTAATACTAGTAAGATATTTGAAAGATTGTTTTATTGTCATTTAATCAATTTTTTTGAGAAGATGCAAGTGCTTAGTACATTACAGTTTGGCTTTCGAAAAGGGTATTCATGTAGCCAAGCTCTAGCATCCTTGGTAAATTTTGTAAATTGTAATTTGGATCAGTCAGGTCTCATAGGGGGTGCAATGCTTGACTTATCTAAAGCATTTGATACTGTTGACCATGAAAAACTGCTGGTAAAATTATGGGCATGTGGTATAAGGGGACTGTCACATTCACTGATTAAGAACTATCTATCTGACAGGTGGCAGGTGGTTCAGATTGAGAATGAAGTTTCTTGTAAAATTTTTAATAAGACTGGCGTTCCTCAGGGATCCATTCTGGGCCCTTTGTTCTTTTTGGTGTATATCAACGATCTTTTGGTCAGATTGAGTTTCATGAAAAATGTCAAGGTTTACGCCTATGCTGATGATATCACCATCCTTGCCATTGGGGAAAATCACATTTCCATTGAGCAAAAGCTGTTGTCTTCACTGAATTTGGTGCAAAGATGGTTATGCTGCAATAAGTTGAAATTGAACATTGAAAAAACTAAAGTTATTATGTTTAGTTCTAGACGTCCTCGTGCTATTGAGGAATTGCATCTTCGTCTCGAACATGAGAATACCGAATTTGCAGTGGCTAAAGCAGTTAAGCTACTTGGAATATTCTTAGATAGTTCAATGTCTTGGAAGGTTCACATGGATGCAATGTGCAAGTTTATGAATTCAGCCATTTACATGTTTGCAGGTCTGTCCAAGTTCTTGCCTCGAGATGCACTAGTCCAGTTGTATTTTGCTCTGGTGCATTCAAAGCTCTTGTTTGGGATAGAGGCCTGGGGGTCCTCCTTCAAAAGTACCATTGGATTACTTTATAGAAAGCAAAAGCGCTTGATAAGGGTAATAATGAAAGTTCGCTGGGATTTCCCTTCAGCGTCATTGCATTACGAGTCCGGTATACCATCCTTGTTTCATGCAATTATTCATAGGCAGTTAATAATGACTAATTACTGCCTTAGACAAAGATCATATGTTCCAGATCTGGAATTGAAGTTTTTTACAAATGACAGATATCTACGGAGTGTTGACACAAGAAATCTGTGTTTACCTTATCCACACTCGAATTTTGGCAAGATGGCACCAGCCTATAGATTCCCATTTTTGTGGAATTCATTGCCCATTGAAATTAAAATGGAAACCTCTCCATGGACTTTTAAAAGAAGTGCTGGTACTTGGTTAGAACAGTTTGATGTTGATCAACTTGTCATGAGATTTTTTTCATATTGAGATTTTGGCGATAAGTTGTTGTTGTTTCCCTTCCCTTACCTAATTAATTTATCCAGCTCTCTGTGTATAGAGAAAAGAAAATTTGATATTTTTTGGATAGGTATGTCACAACTTTTGAAGTGATATGGTGAAATAAGGCATTGCAATTAACGCAGTAAAATAAGACATTGCTGTAGAAGAGCATGCTAGGACTTTGGTGCCTGGCAGGTTTTTCATCATGAGTTGATAGATTGAATTTCACACTCAAAGTTTCACCTTAGGGTGCTGCATTGACTGAGGTAACTCTAGCATTGTGTGCTATCATCCTCAGCCATTGCTGCACTGTGTCCACTGCTTCCATTCCTGGTCCTCTTGAAGAGGTGATCAGGGGTGGGAGCAGATTGGAAGAATATGATGAGAATGGAGAGGAGATTTTTAAAATATTTTCAATTACGAGTTTTCCTATTTGTCAAATGATGAGGGTATCTCCGTGCCAAACCTTTTGAGGTTCAGAAAGTTCTCCAGCAGGTGAGATAGGTTGGTTGGTACCTAGGCGCTTCGGTACCTCTCATCGGATCTAGTAAGTCAGGTGAAATCAATCACTTCGCTTGATTTGCTGGATCAATACGATGTGATATCAATTTCAAACAAAATCAAAGAAACCATAATTTCAATTGTTTCACTTTCGAAATTGCATCTTTTTCTGGAACCAATTGAATTTTGTCATTGGTTAGGTACCTACCTCATTTCGTACAGTTTGATTTATTCTTCTCTCCTCTTTATTCCCATTCTTATGGTTGTGTTTCTGCATGCAACACTACCTATGTGTTCTATTTAGGGCTTGTTCTTGGTGCTGTGAGTTAATTTTTGACTTTTGTGATGCGGGCCACTTTTTGGTATTACTGCCTGACAAATTGAATATACGGTCCTGATATCGTCAACCTCTGAATGAATGAGAGTGCTGCATCGGCTTATGAAACACAACTGTAAGTTTGGGTATGTAATTTTCATCATTTTGTGGTTTTTTGGACATTTGACATGCACAATGCCAACTAAAACTTACACACAATACCAACGAAAACTATTGATAAAAATTCGGAAATCTTATTTGGAGCTTCATTAAAAATCATGAATTGTAATCTATTGTTTGAATATTGTGAATTGAAATTGTGAATTGTGTCATTGAATATTGTGTGGACTTAATTGAAATTAAATGAACAATTAAACTAAAGAAAAGAAAAAGTAGAAAAAAAAAAAAAAAAATGAGACACAGAAGCGAATTGAGCTTCTGTTATGTTTAAGACATTTTGGGGAAAATGTAACTGATTCCACTTACTGAACCGTGTGGCCTTAAAAAACATCAAGTTATGAAACATCAAGTTGTGAAAATCTCTGACACACACACAGTCAGACAAAGACAAATTTGGCTTGGCTGGTTGGACAGAATTTGATGACATAAAATAAACGCACACAATGCTTGGCGCCGAAAGCAGTGAAAGCTCGCGGCAGCAGTGTTGCGAATGAACCATCCACAAATTACCCTGCAACAAGCCAAATTCTACCCTAAATTACCCTAAATGAAAAAAATTTATAATATGTCAGATGTTTACGTGCAGGCACAGGAAAAATGCAATAAAATAATGAGCACTTACCACTCTGTGAAAGGTACTGTATGTCTGCGCTGTGTATATGGTCTCCTGTCTGCTGCGCACTGTGCAGGCGACAATTGACCAATGAATGCACCCCGCTCGCAATGAAGTGAGAGACAATGAGACGGTGAGACGATTGCCGAAGCGAAGGCCGAAGACTCTTCGGCCTTCGAACGAAAGACGAAACGAAAGGTGATTCGACGAAACGGAAGGTGGACGGTGAAGGCTTCTTTTCGCCAGACCAGACGCCAAGTGTCTGTTTGACTGACAAGACGAAACGCAAAGTGAACGGTGAAGGCTTCTTTTCGCCAGACCAGACGCCAAGTGTCTGTTTCACTGACAAGACGAAACGCAAGGTGAACGGTGAAGGCTTCTTTCCGCCAGACCAAATGCCAAGTGTGCTCTGCGTCACTCACTGCGTGGAAGACCGAAGAACTGAAGAATGAATGAATGAGGAGCAGACGATGCGGAAGTGCAGAGTTGCCGATCGCAGTTTAAACTCAAAACTCATGGCTTCAGAAATTTTATCCGAACTGAAGAAATTCATCATCAGTTCTTGAAATGAGACAATTTCCCAAAAACACCAATGCTGCCTCCTAATGAAATGTCAGATTTATGGAAAACCCTAAAATTACCCTAAAACCGCGGCTACCCTAAACTCTACCCTAGGCTCTTCGAATTACCCTAAAAAAGGGTAATTACCCTAGGATTCGCAACACTGCGCGGCAGTCGCGGCGCAGAATGAAAGCATTCATCGCATGCGGCATGTTCGACAACAAATGAATGTGCTCTTGCGCCTTTATGTTTAACGCCTAAAAATGAAAATGCACATCCAACAATTTTCGTTGGCGAAAAATCAGCCAAATTTGCGCGGGATTCAGATATGGCCAAAGTAAAATAATGATGTTATCCTTTTTTTAACTGTGACATGGTATTACTTGCCAATATTCTCCGCCGTTTAGACATTCAATCGATTTCGATATTTCGGCGCTGGGAATCTCAAAAATTTCAACAATAAAGTTCGCATTTTGGACTTCGGAAGTGCTTATTTCACCGGTGGAATCAAAATTGGAATCGTTAAGGAAAGCAGGTGGGATTTTGACTTGAAGTTGGTGGGATTTGAAATCGAGAGATTTTGGATTGAACACAACTTCTCGCTGCTCGCTTCAAAAAAATCAGTTCCACAACCTATCAACCTATCGTGATTTGAGCCACCTGTCTTC
>JASGXE010004001.1:0-33312 GCA_030068105.1 Sinentomon sp. SZTP_YWyxl | reverse complement strand
AAAATTGCCGCCTAAAGTGTAGGAATAAAATAGAAATTTATTGGCAAAGAAATCTCTGTGCACTTACCTGAATGTGTGCATTCCTTCATGTCGGCTCCGGCATGAACACATCACCAATAGCGATCGGAGAGAAATTGGCGGGTCCCGGTTGCAGCTGCAGAATAGCGGAAAAGTGATCTCCTTTTCCATGATCCGAATGCAGAAGCTGCAGCGGGCATGAGGGATATCTCACCTCATAAGGCAGTGGCCGGTAACGAATGTGAGGAATGGCCAAGAACTGTGCGCTGTCGCGTAATTGTGTCTCCGTGGCCATTCGATTGCATTCGGTAAATGGTGATTGAGCATACACCCAAATATGGCGTCGGGCCGAAACAGCGAATGCATTGATGTGTGCCGAGCCACCCCAGGCCTCTTCTCCGACCCAGAACTTGCACGTTTGTCGAATCAACGCCTGCACACTCCGAATCTCGTGCGCCAGAAAAGCGGATTGTGACTCGAATAAGTTCCAATGTCTGGCAATCGTAACGCAACAGTTAAGCCGTATTTTGTGGTGAATGTCATCATCCTGCATCCCAAAAAGTCCAATTCCAAGCCCGCGAAACAAACAATTGCCGTCCCCAACGGTTTGCACAACTTTCTTCTCCCTGTTGAAAACCGCATACAAGTGTTTCTGTCTGTCAATGTCAGGTTGCAAACGGGTGGTTTCACTCCATGCAATGGGAAGTGCCGAGTCGATTTGATGTTGAAAATCGTCTATTTCAGAGGAATGTGTGCTGCAGATTGCATGGAACTCCTGTCGAAAAACGACATCTGAAATATTTTCGTCCAGTTCTGAAATCGTGCGCAAAATGTGTTGCGCCTCCTCCTTCCCTTGGTGAGGTTTTAAACGGGGTGGTTGATTGACCAAAGTTTGCGTTATGCGTTTGTGCGGTTGTAATGGCCTTTCTTGAGAAAGAAGGTTTGCCAATCCATGCAGCGTCACTCCTGCCAATGCCTTCAAACGTTGCTCTTCAATCTTGCGACTCTGCAGCTTTGAGCCGAAATTCAAGCGCTCCAAAGGGAAACTTCGCTCCAACAAAAGCGAATCCGGGGACTTACTCTTGACAATGCCACGTAGGTCAAGCCAGGCGAGTATTCTTTTGGGCCGATGTTGATGATAGCCTTTTCCAATGTAAGTCCCTGTGATTTGTGGATGGTGATTGCGTCAGCAAGAACCAATGGAAACTGTCTTCTGCTGCATGCTTTTCCATTTTTCCAAAAATGCCTTGTGGAACTTGCAATGGGCACCGATTCAGCATGCCACGTCGGTCCGGTGTAATTGTGGAATCGTACCAAAATAATAGCTGGCGCAAAGTCCGGCGGCTTCGTTTCGGGCGCGTAAATTATTTCAGTGATAACGTCAATTGATCCATTTACCAGACCTCCTGCTGTCCATACGTTTTCACGCAGCATGACAGTCGCTCCTATGCTAAAATACAGCACTGGTTCCAATCCGTAAGCGTCCTCGCCTGTTGCAGTTTCCGCGGTTTTGTTGTTGTGAACAGCGACGATTTTCGCCACCGGCCGATTTCGTTTGATCAGCATGGCTATGTTGAATTCCTTGACGTCTTTGGTTGTGGAATACAGCCTGGTGGTCTGTTTTTCACAGTCTGAGGATATGATCTGGAAAAAACCGAGTGTTCGACTTCGCAAAAATTCCCAATCCAGTTGCGTACTCTCGCCGTTGGCCAGTCTATCAAGCAAGCCTCGGAATTGTTCTTGCTGAACAGAAACGCCTTTCTGACGGAAAGATGTGTGCAAGAAAAAGCATTTTTGAAACGACAGATAAGCCAATTTCCCATTGACGGCGGCTTCCGATTTGGGGGTTCTGCTGTACACAGGCGTGTCCATAACAGGCGGAAGTTGTTTCAAGTCGCCGAACATGAAAACGATGAAGTTCCCAAAGAAGCTATTGACACCACTCGCCTGTCTGAGCCTGCAGTCTATTGCGTGCAGCAGTTTCAATCCCACCATAGACAGTTCATCAATGATAATCACCTTAACGGTGGACATCTTCAACTGGAAAAGTCGTTCTGTCTCGCCTCGTAGGTTTGCCAACTGGTTTATATTTCCGGGAAGCTTCAAAACTGAGTGAATGGTCTGGCCATCAACATTCAAGGCCGCACATCCTGTTGGGGCCAAAACCAAAACTGACGACACTCCAAAGCTCTTCTCTCCTCGTTCCCTCACAAACCGAATGATTGTTGATTTACCTCTGCCAGCCTTTCCCAAAACCATCACACGACGACAAGAACTCGTTCCGGAGCATTGCTGAATAAACAAATCAATAACTTGGGCCTGTTCTGTGGAAAAATCAACGAGCTTTGTTTCATTCGTTCGGACGGACGCCAATTGTGTGGTCTGCTTTGCGACGTCAAGAAATTTCAAGCCTTGTTGAAGGTCTTGGCAAGTTTGGTGACCAGTGCTCCAATCATACGTCAAATCTATTGTCCTTGTTCCGACTTCAGGGTTGGTCATGTCATGCACGTCCGGGCCAATTAACATCCAAGGGTCGTAGGTTTCCCTCGGTCTTGGCGGAGTTTGTTCTTGGCTGTCACTCTCGCGCCGGTCTTCATATGGATTTTGATTGAGCCTGAGAGAATCGTATGCACATTTCCACGTGTCGAATCCACTCTTGCATTGGTTCATATTTGTAAACGGGACATTAGCAACAACTTGTTGCCGATAATATTCTTCATCATTTTTGTCGTCGCCATTCAGTTTTAATTTTGGGAACACTCTCACCACAGCTGGTCTCCGACGAGTGCCCCATGATGTTTTTTTGAAGTAATGATCTTGGTTCATTTGCAGAAGCGACTTTGACGCGAAATCCGGTGAACGCAGGCAGTATTTCTCAACACTGTTCAGTTGATTTTGTCTCTTGCCATCCGTCAAGCGCCTGTCTCCAAGCTCACCGTCTTGCATTGTTTCTTCTGCAGTTCCAATTTTAGTCCACTCGTTCGTTGACACCACCAAGGACTGAAACACGCGACTGCATCTCCAAAGAGGTAGATTGTTCAATAGATGAGTGGCTTCCTGCGCCGAAATGTCCCGTTCTGAAACTGTGGCAACGAGCAGTTTCTGAATGGCGGTTTTGGCGGAAATGGAGCTGTCCTGTGCTTTGTTGGAAATTTGCTGGAGCAAAATCTGCAAAGGTTTGGATTTCGGCTCGCACTTGGAAGCATATTTTCCAATGTAATTTATGACCGCTTCGACAGATAAAACTGCTTGACAGTCCATGTTTGCCCGCCAAAAACGAATGGCCCATTTCATATGATCGTTCAACAGTTCGTCGTTGCGTGAAGGAACGAATCGAAAATGAGCTGCGTTCTTTTCATCAGCCATAATTTCAGACATGTCGTTCAAATGACGCGGGAAATTGTAACGGCAGCGATAGTCTTTACTTCCTGTTTTCCGTCGGAGGCAAAATTTGCGGCTACACCGCGTATGTCTCTGCACTTTATTGAGAAGATTTGCATAGTCCCTCTCTTTGTCCGGCACATCCTCATTGCGCACACTGCACGGATGCACCGATGATGGTGGTTCGGCCATATTGGGATTGGTCGCTGAAATAAAGTTCTCAAAATAGGTGCATATGGCACGTTTTTGTTCATCATCTTGAAAGGCGACGTCAGTGGTTTTGGGAGCATCAGGCAGCCAAATCAAACCATGAACATGTGGTGAGCCACGATGCTGCCATTCGAAGCGATACCAATAATCTGCAATGCCCAGCTGTTGTGTCATCGTCTTCTCAATGAAAGTTTGGGCCCGAATGAAGAAAAAGGAAGAGACAAGAAATGGATTTTCTGCCAGCAATTGTCTTCTTCGTGCAATCTGTATATTGTCAGGAAGGGCAGAGAGATCATCATCGCACAAAAGACGAAACAAATCTGGCCACCACAAATCGGCAGCTGACAGAGTGAAGAAAATGGTTGGGCATCCAATTTGATGACACATGTCACTTAATTCATCGCATCGTTTAGCCCAGAACGATTTCGAACCTTGAAGTTCAGCAGCATAAACCATGATATCTTTAAGATCGACATCCTTTCGACGCAGACGTTGTTCCAATTCCAGTAGGCTGATGTTTGCTAGGGCAGCTTTCCGAACAAATTGCCCAGATTTAACGCTGCCCATCGCTGCAATGTGTTCCAGGCAAAAAAACGAAAACGGGCGTCCCGCCCAAAATGGCCGTCCTCGTATCGCAGCAGATGCTGAATGTATGCACGTGGTGACACACGAATTGGGCGAGGTTGATTCAAGTCCGCTTTTCCCGATGGAAATAAGCAGGGAAAAGCCATTGCAATATACCCTTCGGTCGCAAATTCATTCACCGGTGCTGAGGAATCGATTTCAGGCCAAAGGGGCGGCTGTTTTTCAGATGTTTTCCGTTCCAAAATTGTTTGTTGAGGCGGTGCACCATCTTCTTGCAGCACACCTGTATGAACAAGTGGCTCAGGGTTCAAAAAACTGCAATTCTCTGATGAGGAGCCATCGCTGTCATCAGAGATGTGTATTGATTCCAGACTTTCGGTAATGTTTCCACAATGAGGCAGAGTGGCAAGAACCTCCTCATCGATTTTCACATCACCGTAATAAACGTTGTTTCGTTTTAGCCACAATAAAGCGTCGCGCACTTTTGCAGCGCGTACAATGAAATCATGATGGCCCGAAGACCCTTCCTTTCGAAAAATGACTACTGCACTTAAATCGCTGAGGTGAGGCGGCAAGGACTTTAGAACGTGCTGCACATCTTGCTTGAAATTGATGACGTTTCCTCGGAAACCATACTGGTTTCCTTGTATTCGGTAAACGGACATGACAGGATGGACTCGAGCAATCAGTTGCTGTTCAACGTAAGTCAAATCTTTCAATTCCAGCGGCACTTCCCCCGGATCCATATTGTTGCGGAATGTAAAGTTCTGTTTTGATGCATTTTTTCCGCAACGGTTGCAACTGATATCGCTGGTCCTTATCTGAAGCCACATTTCTTTACAGTTCAAACATCGGGCCAACCCGACAGTTTTCATCATAAGTTCAAATTCACTTCCATTTTTGTCGCTGAAGTCTCCCATTTCGCTGCTCGACATTCGCTGTGCCAGGCCTTCCCGCAGCTTTTCCATTCGTTTTCTGGCATCTTGCGCCCGTTGAGAAGAGCTCTTTTTCTTCAGCCCAGGCATTGCGGACTGCGGTTTGCACACATGTGAACGGACAGCAGCACGTTTGCGGGCCTTCAATTTCAAGTCACTTTTGATGCGGTCAATTGGCAGTTCCGGCACCACTTTCAAGGCAAACAAGCCAAAACAGCATCCCCATCCCTCTTCGAAACGATCCGCAGAAACAACTTGGAATGAACTGCGAGTTTGCGAAACATTTGCCAGTTGAAGTCACAAATGCTGCGCCTGAACCCAACAAACAGCCACACTGCCCACTGGGCGCTGCTTCCCAACAAACAGCCTCACTGGTCGCAGTGATTTTCGTTCATTTTATGCTTCTCACAGCTGTGTGTGAGAGAAACACGAGTTGAAAGAACACCACAAAAGTTGAAGCAATGATGCCTTGGTTGAAGGTCATTCATGCATTTTCCTGCATTTCATTTCCTTCTCGTCCACAGCGGAAGAAGGCGCAAAGACATGCTGGCATGCTGATTCCATGGAATATGCATAAAAAGGTGTTTCCGCGCCTGCCCCTCCCACCGGGTCATCTGTCTATTTGGGTTTTGTCCCGTGCCTCGATTCATGCAGGAGGGTAGGAACACCGGCCTCGTGCACTTGTTCCACTCAGTCCTCATTCGCAAAGCGTTTTGCCATTGGTTTTGTTTTTGGCGTTTGCTTTTGAATGCGAATGTTCTGTTGGAAAAAGAGGCAGGACCGCAACAACTGTTTGAAGAGAGCGTGGACTGCGACCAGAGCCGCCGTCGCAATGCAATCATGTATCCTCTTTGCACTGAATCCTGGACAAACGCCTGCAAGAAGTGAAGACATTTTTTCGCAAGAATGCGTGCACTGAGAGTCCCCATCTTCGAACGCATTCGAGCTATGATGAACATGAATCAGCCTGCAAAGTTTGGCATCCATTGGTCTTTTTTCAGAAGAGCCAGAAGAGTGCGGACAAGATTGCTTTATCGAATGCCAGCGAAGGCTGTGCCTTCCTTTTGCGTGGGCAGGGCTTTTTTTTCGAGAAAAAGGTGTTGGACATTTCAAAACTCCCGATCTTGACGCGTGATGTCCACATTTGCAAGTCTATCTATTTAGAAACCTCTGGAAAAATTGAAAGAGCAAAAAGCAATTTTTGAATGACGAAGGAGCAATTGAATAAGAACAGCCGCAAATTTTCCAAAAACCGACGTTTCGAATGCACCTCATTTCGCCAACTGCTGCCTTGGGAATTAGATTCTCACATTTCACCTTCTCCTGATTGGGTGTGGACTGGGCTGCTTGCTGCTGCCTGTCCCAAATCATGAAACCTGCTCCAATGGCTGAAATGGCTCCAGTCCAGTTCCAAAACGCTTTGAACAGCCAACAGGCCTGGCAGAGCAATGCCTGCTCTTTTGGCACAGAAATGCAGGACAACAATTCACTCATTGGCGAGCTGGTGGGAGCTTCATTCACAATGGAACTGCACCTCTCCCACCTTGCCGTTTTTGTTTTTTCGGCTTGTTTGCTTTTGAACCTTCTTCACGCTAAACTGCTTGATGCGGGCCAGCACTGCCAGGCCGCTCCATGCAAGTCAACAATGCATGTGCATACCTGCGCTGAATCCCGCCTAAACGCATGCAAAAATTGAAAACGTGTTTTCTCGAGAATGCGTACACCGATAGTGCCCATTTTCGAACTCATCCGAGATATGGTGAACACGAACTTGCCTGCAAATTTTGGCCTCGATTGGTTCATTTTCAGAGAAGCTAGAGTGCGAACAAGAATGCTTTTTCGAATCCCAGAGAAGGCTCGCTTCGCTCGCCAATAATCGTGGTCGTGTAACACGGATGAGATAGACTGCTGGTCGTTTCCCTCTTCCATGATGATATCTGAAATAAAAAGGAAACGAAATATTGGATTGATGAGAGTTAATCACAGGAATAAAAATGTACCAACGGGTTTCCGGCTTTTCATAGATTTTTACGAGATCTATCTATATACGAATATGCTGTATCTCTTTCAGTTTTATCGTACACAGCCACAGTAAGGCCCATATCTTTGTTCGAGAAAGTCCCTGTACAAAAAGTGTAGACGTCGAATTTGTTCCTCACGTCGATAGACATCTTTTTCAGATTCACCGTTTTTCTCCGTCTCTTACGGTTTAGCATCCACACTGGTATCCCGGCACGTTTAAAGCTCCATATCTTTGTTCGGGGACGACTCTGTACAAAACCCTCCACAGTAATCTTGTTCCTCTCGACGATATCTACCTTTTTGCTCTTAACTGTTTTGCTCTCTAATGGTATCTTGACAGGATTCCAACACAAAACTTTTTCTAGGACGTCTCTGTACAAAAAGTGTAGACGTCGAATTTGTTCCGCTCGTCGACTGCTATCTTTTTGCTCTCTATTGATTTTACTCTTTCTCGTACGGTTTAGCCTCTATACTGGTATCCCGGCACGTTCCAAGCTCAATATCTGCTTTTGGGGACGTCTCTGTACAAAAAGTGTAAACATCGAGTTTGTTCCTCTCGACTAGCTCTACCTTTTTGCTCTTGACTGTTTTGCTCTCTAATGGTATCTTGACAGGATTCCAACACAAAACTTTTTCTAGGACGTCTCTGTACAAAAAGTGTAGACGTCGAATTTGTTCCGCTCGTCGACTGCTATCATTTTGCTCTCTATTGATTTTGCTCTATCTCGTACGGTTTAGCCTCTATACTGGTATCCCGGCACGTTCCAAGCTCAATATCTGCTTTTGGGGACGTCTCTGTACAAAAAGTGTAAACATCGAGTTTGTTCCTCTCGACTAGCTCTACCTTTTTGCTCTTGACTGTTTTGCTCTCTAATGGTATCTTGACAGGATTCCAACACAAAACTTTTTCTAGGACGTCTCTGTACAAAAAGTGTAGACGTCGAATTTGTTCCGCTCGTCGACTGCTATCTTTTTGCTCTCTATTGATTTTGCTCTTTCTCGTACGGTTTAGCCTCTATACTGGTATCCCGGCACGTTCCAAGCTCAATATCTGCTTTTGGGGACGTCTCTGTACAAAAAGTGTAAACATCGAGTTTGTTCCTCTCGACTAGCTCTACCTTTTTGCTCTTGACTGTTTTGCTCTCTAATGGTATCTTGACAGGATTCCAACACAAAACTTTTTCTAGGACGTCTCTGTACAAAAAGTGTAGACGTCGAATTTGTTCCGCTCGTCGACTGCTATCTTTTTGCTCTCTACTGATTTTTTCTTTTTCTCCGTTCTTCAGCCTCTCTCATATATCTGGCTATCCCGAACCCCTCTGATGAGGTTTCTGTTCGCCTGGTATGCGTCTTTTGGTTTTGGTTCTGTATCTTTGTTTGCGTGCGTCCCTCGTGAAAACCACAAAGGGCAACTTTTATTCCCCTCGTCGAGTACTATCTTTTTTGTTCTTTACTGTTTTGCTCTATCTCTTGCGGTTTACCCTCTACACAAGTATCCTGGGGCAAATCTGGCTTTTTCTGGAAAGAGGGGACCAATTTTTCCACTTTCGGCATTGGGTCGTCTGCCAAGAAGAAATGAAACGCGCCATCTTCTGTCGTCTGCTCACGACTCAGTTGCGCAACAACATTTTCTCATTTTTGTCTGCAGTTTGTTTCTCAAAATTTTAAAATAACGTCCTCTCTTTCGCAGTTTGGGAAAAAAACAGGGAAAAAAAAAGCAAACTAACCTGTTAAACTTTCAAGGTGTAGTATGACCGGTGTTCTTTCAACGTATCGAATCTAAAGGGCGAACGGCGAAAAAGGAAACGAAAAAGACTGCCAGCAAGTGGCCGTGTCCAGTGAACAGACGTAACTCTGCTTTCGAACACCTGCGGTGCGGTTCGATTTTCGTAATCAGCGAGCAATATCTGAAGAGGTTTCAAAAAAGTCAGCGGCGTTCCGTCTGTGTGTGATGCGTCAATAATAAACATCGATTTTAACTTTGTCAAATGCAATCGCAACAGGGTGGGCCGGTGATTCTGCCTGGGCATGAACGATGAGGGCACTGAATTGGGAATGGAGAGGCACATTTTTTTTCCAATCCACTTCCGCGTCTCTGATTGGCTGTTGGGAATTCCAGCCAATTTCAACATCCAATTTTCAAAACCCAACTTGACCAAACCTAACCTGACCCAACCTAACCCTATTGCGACCCCAGAAAGAGTTGCGAAGCGGTGGCAAACGTGCCAAATGGCAAAAAGCGGTGGCAATGCAAAAATCCCAAAATTGATGACGTCACAATTTTAGACGACGTGATTGGCTGTTGCGAGCTCCTGGTCCGCGGAAGTGGATTGGAAAAAAAAATTGCAATGGAGAGGGGAAAATGCACGTGCTTCTCCTGGCATTTTCGAAAACTTGAAGGGCGGTGCGCTCACAGGCCGGGTCCTGTCCGTCCAGGTAGTTACTGATGACCACGGCTACTGTTCGACATGATCACAAACACTTGCTAGCAGCATTGGTCGTCAGAATGAACGTGGAGATACGCGGGAATGTTGTGAAATGGGTGTGTGCTTTGCAGAGTGAAATGCATTGTTGCGCACTAAGTCAAAATTTCAAAGGTTTGCGACGTTTCTGTCGAAACGACTAAATCTGTCTGGAAAACTGCCATGGCCTGAAGTTGTGATGGCTGTTGAACCTTACCCAATTGCAGGCAGCTCAATCCGAACACCCTGTCATTGCGATGCAGGCACTTGCTCGTTAGCCTTTTGTCATTCCCGATGAAAACAATAAAACACAATTGTTTTTTTCTCGCACTGAACAACATTGAACGCGTTTGTTGTCGACCGTCCCCGACGTCAGCCACACCAAAAAACAGGTGCGATTATCGTTTCCATTTTCGCCGTTCATCCTTTATACTAACCACAACTATTCTGTTGGTTCGGACAAACTTCACTCTGCTATGTATTGAAAACACAGGCCGTTTAATTCATCCAGAAGCTGCAAACGACTGACAGATTGCCTCGGCTGTGTGTCGATTAACTTCTGGAAGAAACATTGACGGGAGAGGTAGGACCTGCTGTATCTTCTGGAACCTTCCAGAAGGTGGGCGGAGCTTGTGGTGACAAATGGCGTCACGCGATTGGCTGCCGACGTGTGACGTCACAGAAAGCAAACAAATGAATGTGCCGCAGAATGGATCCGGCGTCGTCTGCTTGCCATCGAACGAACGCGTTGCGCAATAACAAACGGATGGGCCGCACTGTCCGTCTAAAGCCTCCGAAATTTACGATCAGTAGCGGCTGACGCCGCCGATCTTATTTTTGCGGCTGACGCCGCGCTTTGATCTTGGCGGCTATCGCCGCGACTATAGAATTCACCCTCTCTGTTGCTGTCTGTTGTTATAATGGGTCTGCACGCCTGATCGGCAAACACTGGGTCCCCACATTGCGGAAATATTGCTTGAGAAGGGCTTGGACTTAATTCCTTTTGAAAGTCAATTGTTGGAAGTGGATCAAAATCAAAGCACTGCTCGTTTGGAGATCCATGAAGCATCCATGGTCAATAGCTTTCGGATAAATTACGTTTATTATAAGGTATAAGGTGTGGCGAGGCAAAGAAATAATTTTTTATTGAAGCAGGTCCCTGGGCTTGTTCTTTGTTTGGCTGAACACATGGAAAGGCGCAAAGTTCAAAGCAACGTTATAGAACGTTTCTGCTGTATATTGTCGCTTTCGGAGCCACAAAGAGACCTGTGGTCTCATCCACAAATCACAGAATTCCTTTTCCAACCTGAAGAACATTTCTTTCTTTCGCCCAACAGGCTCGATTGCAGAGGAAGCTTGAGCCAGCCATAACACTGTAACCACATTGAGAACAAGTCAAAATTCTAAGAAATTAAGAAAGAATTTTCAACTAAAACAGCCAAGCAACCAAACAAAGCCCCACCCGCCGCAAACTCGAATTTTGGCATATCTATAAAACACGAATAAAAGCCAATAAAACCCTTCCAATTCCGCACTACACAAAGCAAAGCACAACAAGATTTCGGCCTCTTCATGGCTGCAATAACAGCTTAATGAACATAGTGTTGTTGAAGATGAGCGCAAAACCCAGCAACAGGCTCAAACTTTGGCAGAAATTGATGAAGAGAGAGAGAGAGAGAGAAGCGAAGCGAGAGAGCGAACGCGATGGACATAACCTCAGAAGTGCGAGAAAGAGAGCCGATGAGAATCAAAAGGGATTAAGTCCATGGACTTAATTCCTTTTGATTATCATCGAAAAGTTTTCGGCTTCATAAAACCCAGGATCGACAACGGACAAAATTCCTTTTGATTCTCCCGCATGCGGGCACCCATGAAGAAGGTTCTCCAAGCAATAACTCAATTTCGTCAAAATGTGGACTTAATTCCTTTTGATTCTCAGCCATTCAATTGGTGTAACAGTTCTGGGCAGGTGTTTTGAAATTGCATTTTAAACGCGGCAACTTATTTAAACACACTTTACCAGACCTAACCTGGTCTTTGCGTGACCCGAGGTCATCAATAAAGAAAGAATTTTGATCGAAAAAAAATTCTTGGGCCACTTAAAAAAAATTTGGAATTGGTGGGATTCGAACCCGGGACCCCAAAACTTTATGTTGGGATGCAAGCACATCAATCCGACGTCTTAGACCACTCGGCCACAGCAGCATCGACGCTGGGTGACGTTTTATCACTCCTATTTATGCACAACTTCTGAATATAGGCCAATTCCGCTGCGTTTCCATTCGTTCTCCCCTGAACCGTTTTCTCATTTAAAATAAAGCGTACGGTTTAGCTTCTATACTGGTATCCCGAACGACCTCTGATGAGGTTCTGTTCGCCTGGTATGCGTCTTTTGGTTTTGGTTCTGTATCTTTGTTTGCGTGCGCCCCTCGTGAAAACCACAAAGGGCAATTTTTATTCCCCTCGTCGAGTACTATCTTTTTTGTTCTTTACTGTTTTGCTCCATCTCTCACGGTTTACCCTCTACACAAATATCCTGGGGCAAATCTGGCTTTTTCTGGAAAGAGAGGAACAATTTTTCCACTTTCGGCAATGGGTCGTCTGCCAAGAAGAAATGAAACGCGCCATCTTCTGTCGTCTGCTCACGACTCAGTTGCGCAACAACATTTTTTCATTTTGTCTACAGTTTGTTTCTCTTAAAATAATGTCCTCCTTTCGCAGTTTGGGAAAAAACAGGAAAAAAAAAAGCAAACTAACCTGTTAAACTTTCAAGGTGTAGTATGACCGGTGATCTTTCAGCGTATCGAATCTATAGCTAACCACAAACTATTCTGAGTGGTTCGGAACTATCGATCACTCTGCTATTTATTGAAAACACAGGCCGTTGAATGCATCCAGCAGCTTGCAAACGACTGACAGATTGCCTCGGCTGTGTCGATTAACTTCTGGAAGAAACATTGACGGGAGAGGTAGGACCTGCTGTATCTTCTGGAACCTTCTAGAAGGTGGGCGGAGCTTGTGGTGACAAATGGCGTCACGCGATTGGCTGCCGACCTGTGACGTCACAAACAAATGAATGTGCCGCAGAATGGATCCGGCGTCGTCTGCTTGCCATCGAACGAAAGCGTTGCGCAATAACAAACGGATGGGCCGCACTGTCCGTCTAAAGCCTCCGAAATTTACGATCAGTAGCGGCTGACGCCGCCGATCTTATTTTAGCGGCTGACGCCGCGCTTCGATCTTGGCGGCTATCGCCGCGTTTTGTCGTCTGCTATTTTTTTTAAACCTCATCCACGATCGTGAGTGTGACCTGCTCTCTCCGTAGAACCTTCTAGAAGGTGGGCGGAGCTTGTGGTGACAAATGGCGTCACGCGATTGGCTGCCGACCTGTGACGTCACAAACAAATGAATGTGCCGCAGAATGGATCCGGCGTCGTCTGCTTGCCATCGAACGAAAGCGTTGCGCAACAACAAATGGATGGCCCGCACTGTCCGTCTAAAGCCTCCGAAATTTACGATCAGTAGCGGCTGCCGCCGCCGATCTTATTTTAGCGGCTGACGCCGCGCTTCGATCTTAGCGGCTATCGCCGCGTTTTGTCGTCTGCTATTTTTTTTAAACCTCATCCACGATCGTGAGTGTGACCTGCTCTCTCCGTAGAACCTTCTAGAAGGTGGGCGGAGCTTGTGGTGACAAATGGCGTCACGCGATTGGCTGCCGACCTGTGACGTCACAAACAAATGAATGTGCCGCAGAATGGATCCGGCGTCGTCTGCTTGCCATCGAACGAAAGCGTTGCGCAATAACAAACGGATGGGCCGCACTGTCCGTCTAAAGCCTCCGAAATTTACGATCAGTAGCGGCTGCCGCCGCCGATCTTATTTTAGCGGCTGACGCCGCGCTTCGATCTTGGCGGCTATCGCCGCGTTTTGCCGTCTGCTATTTTTTTTAAACCTCATCCACGATCGTGAGTGTGACCTGCTCTCTCCGTAGAACCTTCTAGAAGGTGGGCGGAGCTTGTGGTGACAAATGGCGTCACGCGATTGGCTGCCGACCTGTGACGTCACAAACAAATGAATGTGCCGCAGAATGGATCCGGCGTCGTCTGCTTGCCATCGAACGAAAGCGTTGCGCAACAACAAATGGATGGCCCGCACTGTCTGTCTAAAGCCTCCGAAATTTACGATTAGTAGCGGCTAACGCCGCCGATCTTATTTTAGCGGCTGACGCCGCGCTTCGATTTTGGCGGCTATCGCCGCGTTTTGTCGTCTGCTATTTTTTAAACCTCATCCACGATCGTGAGCTCTCTTATTTTCATTTGATTTTTTTTTGCTGACAATAGAATGCGCCCTCCTATTTTGTCGTCTGCTAAGTGGACGGAGCTAAAAATGCGCTCTCAGCTGTCTTTTTACACGACTCGGGGGTTGTCAAGTGATTTTGGGAAACCTGCATTTCAGCATTCTGTTTTGGAGCTCGAAAGACATGATCATTTTTCGCCTTGCCACGGTCAAAAATAAGAATTTTTCAAACAACAATCCATAAATGTGGCCACAATTTGTTCTCTGGGAAAAATGTGTCCCACACTCAACAAATATCAGAAGCTGCAATTGCAATTCCTCAAATTGTTGCTTGTGCGAACCTTATAAAAATTGCAGGCGCAATTCTTTCATTCAATTCAGAAGCTGCAATTTCAATTACCCAAATTATTGCGTGTTGCGAACCTTTTAAAAATTGCAGGCGCATATCTTTCATTCAATTCAGAAGCTGCAATTTCAGTTCTCCAAATTATAGCGTGTTGCGAACCCTTTAAGAATTGCAGGCGCAAATCTTTCATTCAATTCAGAAGCTGTAATTTCAATTCCTCAAATTATTGCGTGTTGCGAACCTTTTAAGAATTGAAGGCGCAAATCTTTCATTCAATTCAGAAGTTGCAATTTCAGTTCTCCAAATTATAGCGTGTTGCGAACCTTTTAAGAATTGCAGGCGCAAATCTTTCATTCAATTCAGAAGCTGTAATTTCAATTCCTCAAATTATTGCGTGTTGCGAACCTTTAAAAAATTGCAGGCGCAAATCTTTCATTCAATTCAGAAGCTGCAATTTCAGTTCCGCAAATTATTTCGTGTTGCGAACCTTTTAAAAATTGCAGGCGTAAATCTTTCATTCAATTCAGAAGCTGCAATTTCAGTTCTCCAAATTATAGCGTGTTGCGAACCTTTTAAGAATTGCAGGCGCAAATCTTTCATTCAATTCAGAAGCTGTAATTTCAATTCCTCAAATTATTGCGTGTTGCGAACCTTTAAAAAATTGCAGGCGCAAATCTTTCATTCAATTCAGAAGCTGCAATTTCAGTTCCGCAAATTATTTCGTGTTGCGAACCTTTTAAAAATTGCAGGCGTAAATCTTTCATTCAATTCAGAAGCTGCAATTTCAGTTCTCCAAATTATAGCGTGTTGCGAACCTTTTAAGAATTGCAGGCGCAAATCTTTCATTCAATTCAGAAGCTGTAATTTCAATTCCTCAAATTATTGCGTGTTGCGAACCTTTAAAAAATTGCAGGCGCAAATCTTTCATTCAATTCAGAAGCTGCAATTTCAGTTCCCCAAATTATTTCGTGTTGCGAACCTTTTAAAAATTGCAGGCGTAAATCTTTCATTCAATTCAGAAGCTGCAATTTCAGTTCCCCAAATTATTGCGTGTTGCGAACCTTTTAAGAATTGCAGGAGCAAATCTTTCATTCAATTCAGAAGCTGTAATTTCAATTCCTCAAATTATTGCGTGTTGCGAACCTTTTAAGAATTGCAGGCGCAAATCTTTCATTCAATTCAGAAGCTGCAATTTCAATTCCCCAAATTATTGCGTGTTGCGAACCTTTTAAAAATTACAGGCGTAAATCTTTCATTCAATTCAGAAGCTGCAATTTCAGTTCTCCAAATTATAGCGTGTTGCGAACCTTTTAAGAATTGCAGGCGCAAATCTTTCATTCAATTCAGAAGCTGTAATTTCAATTCCTCAAATTATTGCGTGTTGCGAACCTTTTAAGAATTGCAGGCGCAAATCTTTCATTCAATTCAGAAGCTGCAATTTCAATTCCCCAAATTATTGCGTGTTGCGAACCTTTTAAAAATTGCAGGCGCAAATCTTTCATTCAATTCAGAAGCTGCAATTTCAGTTCCCCAAATTATTTCGTGTTGCGAACCTTTTAAAAATTGCAGGCGTAAATCTTTCATTCAATTCAGAAGCTGCAATTTCAGTTCCCCAAATTATTGCGTGTTGCGAACCTTTTAAGAATTGCAGGCGCAAATCTTTCATTCAATTCAGAAGCTGTAATTTCAATTCCTCAAATTATTGCGTGTTGCGAACCTTTAAAAAATTGCAGGCGCAAATCTTTCATTCAATTCAGAAGCTGCAATTTCAGTTCCCCAAATTATTTCGTGTTGCGAACCTTTTAAAAATTGCAGGCGTAAATCTTTCATTCAATTCAGAAGCTGCAATTTCAGTTCTCCAAATTATAGCGTGTTGCGAACCTTTTAAGAATTGCAGGCGCAAATCTTTCATTCAATTCAGAAGCTGTAATTTCAATTCCTCAAATTATTGCGTGTTGCGAACCTTTTAAGAATTGCAGGCGCAAATCTTTCATTCAATTCAGAAGCTGCAATTTCAATCCCCCAAATTAATGCGTGTTGCGAACCTTTTTGAAAATTGCAGGCGCAAATCTTTCATTCAATTCAGAAGCTGCAATTTCAATTCCCCAATTTAATGCGTGTTGCGAACCTTTTAAAAATTGCAGGCGCAAATCTTTCATTCAATTCAGAAGCTGCAATTTCAATCCCCCAAATTATTGCATGTTGCGAACCTTTTAAAAATTGCAGGCGCAAATCCTTCATTCAATTCAGAAGCCACAATTTCAATCCCCCAAATTATTGCATGTTGCGAACCTTTTAAAAATTGCAGGCGCAAATCCTTCATTCAATTCAGAAGCCACAATTTCAATCCCCCAAATTATGTGTGTTGCGAACCTTGTTGAAATTGCAGGCGCAAATTCATCTTTTTTGTATCGGAAACTCAAAGTTTATTATCAAAATAAGTTAAAATGTCATTTATTTCATTATTTCCAGTCGAGTGATGGCGAGAAGAGTGATCAAGATGTTGTTGTTGATGACGCAAATGATGTACGTTCTTGTTTCGATAGCCTGGAATTGGTCGTTTTTGTGTTTACCTATTTTTGTAGAATTTTTTTTTTCTTTTTGTTTACGATTGTTTAATTGTATTTGGCATATGTCGTGCAACCGACATCGTGTTTTTGTGCAGTTTAAATTGCTTTATTTTACACATTTTTACAAATATTTTACACATTTTACACAGTGTGTGATGGGCTATAGGGGTAATCAGTGCAGAACAATAAAAACAGATCGTCCGGCTCCTAAACCTTTGAAAAGGGCAGGCAAAAAATTTCCACGCAGGGTCTTTATTGGAAGGGCCATCACCTGCCAAGCGAAAAAGGCAGCCGACTGCGGAAGCCGGCATATCCAGGGCGATTGAACGAGTGACTTCGTTGTGGTGTGGAGGTGGGTTTTATACGGCATTCTTTCATTCGTATTTCCTATTGCAACTCAACCTCAGGTTCAGCTCAATAGAGCCAATTCAACAGACGGTGCATCTTTCAATGCAACAATGGAAAAGGAATAAGCGTTGTGGAATAGAAATGAAATTTTTGCAACACAAATCCATCCATTTGAATTGACTATTGATTTGAATCTGAGGGAGTTGCAATTGGGAATTCGACTGTTTCTGTCCATGGTGGTTCATGCAAACCACCGTCAAATCTCAGGGGGTACGCGGGGGTACGATACCACTACATATCTTTGTGAGGTACCACGTACCACATTAATTGCCTCTGTGGTAAAGTTGCTGTAAATGAAAGCGTACCAATGCTCAATTTCACAATTTAATCTCTGAGGTCAGGGCACAGATAAATAGGAACACAACAGAAATTGGGGAAGTGTAGGTAATTAGGTTGAATGCCTGTTCTGTGTTTCAGTGTTGTAGGATTCATGATGAGTGTCATGTGGGCAAACTTTGGAAAAACTTTTCACTTAATTCAAGGTTTGGTCAGGTACAAAATTTCGTTGTGCGCCAAAGGCCCATGCAAATCAATTTTTCGACAAATACACTCACCAAAATTCTTTGACATAAAAGTTCATTTTTAACACGGCGACATCTAGAATCGAAGGATATGCGCCGCAACACATCATAACATTCGTGTATGGCGTGTTAAAACATCATGTCCTGATGTGGTAATTGGATAGCCCCCGTGTCAGCAAAATTTCTCCTCTGTGCGATGAAATTTGTGGTACCCTGTACCTATATTCCGGCATTTCCCCCATTGTTTTTTCATCGTCGTTGCAGGAAGGAATACTTCAAAATGGCATCATGTCTTCAAGGGAAAACGGTTACGAAAAGGTGGCAAACTCGAAAGGAAAGGAGCAGATTGGACCAAACAGGTGATGGAAACACAGCTTATATTTTTTGCCAATTTTCCTGTTGCTTGTTCAAGGCGCCTATTTTTTTTACTAGGGGGCTGCGCCCCCTACGGGGGCGTTCAGTCTCCACGGTCTTTATCTGGGCATAAGTAAACGACGCGGGCATATATTACTTCCCTGACAATCTCTGACAATAATAGCAACGAAATACTTCCCCAAATTTCGTTTATTTGCCCTCTTGTCTGGCTCACGTGTGCTGTGCAATTTGTGCTTTAACCTCTTTTGAGAAACCCTTACTGCCGCCCTTTTTCTGGACATTTTGAGCACTTACATAGAAAAAAGGTAACAGTCGATGAAACCAAATTGATGCTGACCACGTGACACCCTTTCTATGTGCCTGCCCATTTTTTTAAAATTGTGCAACTGTTTTGAAAGCAAAATTTCCGTTTGCTATTCTCCGCATTTCCCCCTGGCAGGAATCAGGCCGCAGATGCCTAGTAAACTGCCTACCTGCATTTCAGAAGAAGTGCTTCTTTGTGCTTACAAAACATCTTCCTAAACTTGAGAGAAATAGGCCCACATCCTGGTAGAAACAGGCCCATGGGTCGATTGCACAGCTCCCATTCGCCCTGTGCAAATCTTGCAGGGAAGCTGAATTTCCTGTTTTTGTTGGTTTCAGGAAATGCGCATGTTTTAATAAAATGGTGCTGCATTTTTCTGAGCAAGTTGGGCAAATCAAAAAGTCTCATTGTTCCACACGGGTTGATCGGTGTTTTGTCATTTCTAATTTAATGGCAAACGCCTTGCCCCATTCTGTGCATGCATGGGCTTTTCTTTCGCGATGCACTCTTTTCGTGCGTGTTTTGCAGCGAATCTCGGCATTTGAAAGTCTTGTCAAAAGTGTTCACTTGACACAGTGTTCCATGCCCGACGTTGTTGTCTGTTTGCTCGCGGTAATTGTCATCCTTTTCCCGCCGTTGATGATCCGGTGCTTACGGATGTTTTCATGATCGACTCGTTAATAATTTTGGGGCCCTGACTGACTGCGCACAAATCTGCATGTTCCTGCAAAGGGCAAGTCCAATACGGCGGCGATTTTAAACGCACAGAAAAATAAATTAAAATAAAGAAATGAGAAAAAACAACAGCAAAACAGGAGATTCTGTTTACCTCAGAGCCGGCTTTTCACGCGTCCGCCTCTGCCGCCTCCCTGTCGCGGAGGCGGCCAACACCCTGCAGAGGCGGACTTTCGACCGATGGGGGAGGGCCGTTCGGTCGGCGGCCTGTCATGAAGCAGAAGAGAGGGTGGTCATGAGGTTCCCTTTTTGGAAGTGTTTCCTTTCCACATGCTTCGAAAACTTTGTGGAGCACGCACCTAAGTGCACCATTCTGAAACATGTACATTTGGGACACTAACCTCCACATGGACATGGATCCATGTGGAAGTCAATGTCCCAAATGCACATGTTTCAGAATGGCGCACTTGGGTACGTGCTCTACAAAATTTTCGGTGCGAAATTGCGGATGTGCCCAGCAGTTTTCGGATGTCTCCACGGCCTGTCAAATCCAAATTCATTGTGGAATGTGGACACAGCGCTTCCCGCATTTCTCATTTCCTTCATTTGTGCGCTGCCGACCCGAACGTTTTCAAGCTTGTTCAACCTTGCCTTCTCTCACTTTCATTCTTCTTCCGCTCCCCGCCTTCTTCAGTTTGTTTGACCCTTTGCAGTCTGCAGATTCGCACAAAAAAAAAGATCAGCGATGAAACAAACAGTGAATCGCGTGTTCATAACTGATTTACGCAGAATGACGCAAGCCGTTTTGAAACATTCAAGCAGGCTGCCTTACCTCCAAAGCCCATTCGATTTGAGCATGAAAAGCACTTTCGTTTCTCCAGCCGAATCGCATCTTCGTTTCCCTTGGCGAAGAAATGGCCATGTGTCGCGAGGAATGGAAATCCTCTGTGGGTTTTGGTTGCGCGGATTTTTTCCGAGAAGGGCGTCGAGAGGACCAACCTCTGCATGAATGAAGGACAAACTTCTCTTTGCGGCACTGCTTGCATCCTTGCATTTGTTTTCTTTTTCAAGAGAGCAAGGCGATCGGCACGCATGCATATTTTCCAGCTTCAACCAAAAAACCGACCAACCACAAAGCCAAGCCGAAGACAATGGCTGGTTGGTGGTGGGCAGGTGCGACTTCATGGAGTTGATGATGATGATTGTGAAAAGCACACTGATCGAAAACTCCACGTCAGGCGCCAACACCCCACCGCCCTCGCGTTTGTTTGACTTTTGCATTCTCGGACAACAATGAGGAAGGCCCAGGAAGGCCACCTGTCAGATGTTCGTCCGATTCGGCATTCAAACAACTCAGCGACATGCCTCCACCTCACCGCTGTTTGCAGTGCACGGCCGCTGTTTGCTGCAGACGAAAAGTGGCGAGGAAATTACTTTCACCATATGCCATTTTCGATCTTTCAGACAAAAGTGAAAATTTTCACGATTTCGGATTCAAAATGTGAGATTTTCAAAGTGGAGGTTTGGCATCAAACCAGATATGGAAACCATCGCCAACGGTTCCAAGGTCCGACCGCATCTTCCCACCTGATCTCGGAATCGCCGACACCGCATCCACCGCATCTCAAGTAAATGTTTTTTTTTAAGTTGTGCATTGGTTGGGCAGAGGTTTTGGTGGTTTCGGCGGGTTGACGTTCTGTGGCTTTCGTTGGCAGGTACCAAAGTCGAATAAAAATCTGAAAAAAAATAACCGAATCCAACCTGAACCTAACATAACCTAGACCTAATCCCACTTCACCAAACCTTTACTTTACGCATTCTAATCTTACCAGTACTCGACCCAATCCACTTGAAAAAATCGAAAAGTTTTATTTTGAGATACGGTGGATGCGGCTGCGACAATTTCCTAGATGCGGTGGATGCGATGCGGTTGGGAAAATTCCGAGATGCGGTGGATGCGTTGGAAAGATGCAGTGGAGGCGATGGCAGACAGGACTTTACCGCAAAGAAACATGACCTCGACCTTATCAGACTTCACCAAACCAAACGCAATCAAACTTTGCAAATACCCAACTAAATCCACTTGAAAAAAGAGAAAATTCCATTTTGAGATGCGGCTGGACAATTCAGAGATGCGGTGGATGGGTTGGAAAGATGCGGCAGGGGTGACGGTGGAGAGGTCTTTGGAAATCATGAAAAAAAAACAACATCGATGTTTTCCGAGGTTTTCTCAGAGTGCAAGTAATTTTCTCGGCACTGTACATACAAAGAAGTCATTCACCTCGCGAGTCAAGTCTCCTGGCCGTTGGATTCATTGGATCAGGAGGCTTCTTTTTTGAGGCTTCAATCTGGAGGCTTCACTTTTAAAATAAAATAAATAAAATTTTTGAACATTATTGTATTAGATTAAAATCAACCCTCAGCCGTCGCAGAGAATGGCGAAGGCTGATGCAGATATAGATGATGCACCTGCGGTTGTGGGACACATTTATTCGTAATGCCCGTCCACAACATTTGAAATGGTAAAACAGTTCTGGGTAGCTGTTGTGGAATTGAATTTTAAACGCGGAAACTTTTTTACCCATCTTTGCCAGACCAAACCTGGTCTTTTGGTGACACAAGGTTATCGCAAAAAATAATTTGACCGAAAAAATTTTTATGGCCCCCTAGAAAAAAATTTGGAACTGATGGGATTCGAACCCGCGGGATCCAAAAGCGTTCGGGTCGAGTGCAAGCGCATTATTCCGATGTTCTTTGACCACTCGGCCACAGCAGACCGCAGCTGGATGTCGTTTTGTTTCTCCAATTTATGCAAAACTTCTGAATGCATAACAATTCCCTCTTCAATGCAACCCAGAACTGTTCTACCAATTCTAATAAAGCTGCCCGTCCTGTAGCATTGCGGAAGAATTATCGCAGTAGTTTTTTGCTCCATTTTGCACACACGTCTTCGTTCCAATAACAGTCACATCCTCCGTCGAGTAATTGTTGTATCCAAGTCTTCGAATTTCAATTATCAGAGCGATGTGAAGGCAAGGCAGTCACGGGAAATTTCTGACATTAGCAAGTGCAGTCAGAGAATTATTGATAACTTTCAGAACAGAAACATTTCACGTCCGACCACCGCAGATTACCTCTGGCATCATTTTCAGCTTCGGAACTGCCCTCAAGACAATCGAAATGGGTGACAGTTTGATCGAAACACTGATTGCCAATGAATTGGCGCCAAAGTCAGTTCGATTTATAATTTAGTTTCGCAGTTCAAGAAAAGACAAACAAATGCCATCATTTAACATTCGGCCGTATTACCCATTGCGTCACCCACACTGATGGCCGTATTCCCCAAAGCCACCAACCCTAACCATAACGCTAAGTTTGAAAAACGACCAATTTTACGCAAATATATTTCGACGAGAAATTTTTATTTCTAAGCAACTATAGGTATTCCTTTTCCATCGCAAAGAAAGATGTATCTGAATGTGAAATTGGCTATTTTCAAGCTTAGGGTTTGGGTTAGGGTTAGGGTTAGGGTTAAGGTTAGTGGCTTTGGGTATTACGGCCTGAGTCTCAACTCAATAGTCAATTTTGCGAAGAGATTTGTGCAGGAAAAATTTATTTCTGTGTGGAATGCTACTCGTTTTCTATTTTTGTGAATGATGCTTACATCCGCTGATTTATGGCTTTTGAGTTGAAGCTGAGTAGGAATGGTGGATTCGCATCGTCTTCTGTTTGATTTGACGATGCACTTGATTTGAACATCCATAGTTCTCCTTGAATTTTACTTTATTCCTTCCAGTCCCCGAAGTGGCACTTCATCTTCAACCAGTACACCCTCCAGTCGAAAACACGACGGCAGTGGCAGCGGTAGTGAGAAGCCACCGACAACTCCCGTCTCAAAATCAATCACACCAACCAGTGCGTCATCTGCTGGAAACATCAGTAGCAATCCAGCAAATGCGACAGCATCGGGAAACAACATATCGAAAGCGGGTAATTCAAAGTCACCTTCCTCAATGGGTGAGTACTTCAGCCTACTATGGGTTCTACCAGTACTTTATTGCAATCATTAAGTGATCAAAAGGTAACGGATTTACCTACGGGTATTTAACCACAGCTGACATAAATCGGATTGAGTTTATTGTCGTTTTATCTTTTAAAATCAAAACCATTGTGGGCTTGATTGCAGCTGACTTGCTATTGGATGATGGGCGTGTGCATGACAAAAAGGAGTTTGCTCCAGTTGAAATTAGAGGCAGTTGCACCTATTACCAGGGCCGGAAGTTCTGTTTGTTCCAACATGGTCCACGGACACCCTTCGACCATGGGGAAAGTCCCAAAAAGTCATGGGCCACCTAACATCAACAGCGCTTGATGTAGCGTACGCCGTTAAACGATATTCATGTGTTTTGCTTTCTGAGAAAATGCTGAATTACCACGTTCGATAAGTTTTTGTGGGAGGTGCAGCTATAGGCCTAGGCCTAAATTGTTCACAAAAATGTGTTTTGTTAATTGATACCACCAATAACAGATACCTATATATGTCTCCAAACGCATCCACTTTGCCGCTTCTTACCTATTCCATCCGCAGGTCCCTACACATCGCTCAATGCAGGTCTTTCAACAGACATTCCTTCGGGATCGTCTGCAGCAGCAGCTGCAGCGTTCAACAATTCATTGCATAACGCCATCTCTCAGAAGATGTTCAACTATCAGAGGCCCTTTGTAAGTTAAGCAGCTCTAAACAGAAACGTCAGGGAGGAAACAGTCCTTGTCCTCTTTTGGGAATATGTCCGTGTTCTCCATGTATTATTGCGACCAGAAAATTTTAAAGATGTATATACTTAGCTTCAGAGATGTCACTCGGCTCGATTCTCCAAATCACCTGAGTCAAGGCAGAGTCAAGGCAGAGTCAAGGCAGAGTCAAGGCAGAGTCAAGGCAGAGTCAAGGCAGAGTCAAGGCAGAGTCAAGGCAGAGTCAAGGCAGAGTCAAGGCAGAGTCAAGGCAGAGTCAAGGCAGAGTCAAGGCAGAGTCAATGCAGAGTCAAGGCAGAGTCAAGGCAGAGTCAAGGCAGAGTCAAGGCAGAGTCAAGGCAGAGTCAAGGCAGAGTCAAGGCAGAGTCAAGGCAGAGTCAAGGCAGGCGTCAAGGCAGAGTCAAGGCAGAGTGGTATCCAAGCCAATAAGTTGCAATGGGAAAACGGTCTTTCTGCCGTTTTTTTTCACACTGGAAACATGCTGGAAATGTCAAGAAATTATCTGTGAATTATCATTGTAGATATCACCTTTAAAATATACTAATCCAAGAGTCAGAGCAGTGGATCATATGGAGCTCATCAAAAGTCCTCGAACATGAGGACTTGTTATTACAGGGGCCATCTGTTTCAACAGGGCTTGGTGCAACTTCACGTCTCATACGAGTGTCATGATGTTTTGCGGCGCATGCTGCCATTGATTCTAAATGGCGTCTGAGACACCCATGTTCGAAGACTTTTGATAACGAGTGCACATAAACCTAATCAGTGTATTAGTTTGAGATGAATCCTGGAAGATCGTCCTTAGAAGAATAAGAGCTTATTTTTAAGTTTGCACATTTTAATCAGTGAGTTAAGCCATCAGTGAGTTAAGCCACCCGAACGAAATGGGGTTTTCTTCTCAGTTGTATAACATTTATTGCTCCGGATAAAAATGTGTCTTGCAAAACCAAAAAAAAAAACAATTATTTTTTCTCTGTTTGCATTTGATTCCTGTTTCTTTGTTGGTGTAGGCTACTCGCAATGTGCCTGCGAGAAACGGAATTGTGCCCGCCAGTTAATTCGCTAAAAACGATCAAACAATCAGGTATCCGCGTTGTTTGGGAAAAAAAGAGTTGCCAGAACTGACGGGCAGTCAGTCCGCAGCAATTTGTTTCGTTTCTCCCATTTTTACCCTATCAATTTGTTGCGATACCTTCCATGGTACGAAACTAGGCTAGAGAATAATCTACCAAACTACAAATACAACGCTCATGTTTTTGCAGTGTAAATTCGATCGTGGTGCCAACTCATCAAAGAATTTTTCTATTTATTTAAAGAATTATTTAAAGAATTTTACAACTCTTGCCTTTGTTTTGTTTTCAGGTGAGCTATGATTCTCAGTTGGCAATGAGAGGTCTGGTCCCTGGCATTGGAACTTCAATATCTGCAGGAAAACCGTGAGTGAACATGCTCATATACCTGTGTGAGTGAGTGCAAACTAACTATGGCAAAGTAACACAGTGCTGAGAATGCGTTTTCCAGTTGATCCGGTCCGCCCCACTGCAGTGCCCACAGGTATCAAGGAACCATAATACGAATGTCATGCTAGCGCTTGATGAACTGACAGCTTTTGAGTTTTGTGCTCTGGGAGCCCATCCAAGTTGGCAAGAGATGTCAAACCCGACGTCAACCCACTGGCATACTCTCCTTGCCAAAAGTCTTCGAAAATAGGAGTTCATAATTAACTTAGGCGCCATTTAGAATAAATGGCAGCATGCTCCGCAAAACATCATGACATTCGTGTTAGGCGCGATGTTGCACCAAGCCCTGTTGAAATTAGATGGCCCCTTTGTTAACCAGTATTTTAAAATATCGCCATGTTCGAGGACTGTTGAAAGCTCCGTGTAAAAAACCACGGTCGCAATGCAAATTCACAGCACTGTGTCACTATATCCCAGTCAGGAAGGAAGGAATGATTCTAATTTGTTTTGTTTCTGCAATGGGTGGTTACAATTACAATTTTCTCTCTTACGTTCACATTACGGCAGCCATGCAATTTCGATTTTGTTCTGTTGTATTGTTCAATTTGTATTTATCGATACCATAACAGACCTGGCTGCCTTTTTAAAATGTGGCTCTTGTCTCTGATGCAGGTGCAATGGTGCTGCATAAAGTTCTTTCACGTCGAAAAATACAGAACTTTTTTCAACTTTTGATTCGTTGTATTTCACTTTCATGCCTCATTTTCGTATCTTTGATCCTCCTTTAAATTTTCTCTTGTTTTCTCTTCACTTATTTCTTTCTAGGGCATACTCGTTCCACGTTTCTTCCGATGGTCAATTGCAACCAGTTCCATTTCCCCAAGATGCCCTCCTTGGTCCTGGAATACCACGTCACGCGAGACAGGTCAACACCCTCCCACACGGTGAAGTGGTCTGTGCAGTGACCATATCCAATCCTACGAAATACGTCTACACTGGAGGCAAAGGATGTGTTAAGGTGTGGGATATCAGTCAACCGGCAGCAAAGACGCCTGTTTCGCAGTTGGATTGTTTGGTGAGTGTCGAAAACACGACGATTACTGACGAAAAATGAAGAATTAGAATGTTTGCCACTTCCCTTCCACTTACTTTAGCCTGCTGCTGATAATGACACAACCTCTTCAGCTTATTCCACTTGAAGATATGAGCTGAGAAAGCTTCACACTCTTCCATTAAAAAGCACAGAAAAACTTTAATTTCTATGCCGAGAATGAAGTTTTCCACCGCGTTTTCATTGTTGAAAGAAATTTCAATTCACTCTGAGCACACTTGGGAGCATTCTTAGCTCATATCTTCAAGTGGAATGAGGAATACCATTGCCACACTGTCAGTTCAATAACGCAGCAGACACCAGAAGCATAACAAACCCGATGATAACGTTTCTTTTTTTCCGTTTTCAAAGTATCAAAAAGGTATACCGTATTTGGTATAGGTAAAAGGTAATATACCGGTAAAAGGTTATATACCGTTTTCAAAGTAGGTATATTGGTGTTCCAGAAAGCATTGTCCAAACTCCTCACAGTAAATTTCACCCCACAACCCTTACAGTAAATTTCACTCCGAATTCGACACGGTCCTATTCAGTGAAAATCAGTGGCGATTTGTAATCCCTTCCATTTGCTATGTTCACGTTTCGTGCTTTTGGAAAAGTACCATTGACTCATCACATGCACGGAACAGGGGTATGATAATAAAATACATCGACATGTACATGCGTACCTTCATGCTCTCTGGATGCGGAAAAGATCATTGACCGAAATGATTGGATGTGTGGAGAAGTAAATAGACCAACATAAGAACATTTACCGGTTGTAGCGGTGGAAAATCACACTGGCAATGATGTTACCTATATGGAAAATATCATTTGCGAATATGAGAGTGGAATGTGCTATGGAAAGTTCCAAGTCCACATTTTAATGGGAAATTTTCTTCTTGACAATGTAAATTTTACATATGTTCCAGCAACGTGATAATTATATTCGTTCGGTGAAACTTTTGCCGGAAGGGAGAACTCTGATCGTTGGTGGTGAAGCAAGCACCCTTTCAGTGTGGGATCTGACCGCTCCCACCCCAAGGATGAAAGCCGAATTGACCTCAAATGCACCTGCTTGCTATGCACTTGCAATCAGTCCAGATTCGAAGGTGTGTTTCAGTTGCTGCAGTGATGGAAACATTGCAGTTTGGGATCTGCAGAATCAGATCAAAATACGTGAATTCCAAGGACATACTGATGGTGCATCGTGTATCGATATCTCTGCAGATGGAACGAAACTATGGACCGGTGGATTGGACAATACGGTCCGATCGTGGGACCTGCGTGAGGGACGTCAACTCCAACAACACGATTTCACCTCTCAGATATTCTCACTCGGTTTCTGTCCGACCGGTGACTGGTTGGCAGTTGGTATGGAGAACTCCCACGTCGAAGTTCTTCATTGTTCGAATCCTGAAAAGTACCAGCTCCATCTTCATGAAAGTTGTGTCCTATCGTTGAAGTTTGCTGCAAATGGTAAATGGTTCGTCAGCACTGGTAAAGACAATCTTCTCAATGCCTGGAGAACACCGTATGGTGCATCAATATTTCAGGTTAGATACGTATATGTCTAGCAGAAGGAAGATGATTGAGAATGTGTTGGTCTTTTTGGTCGGACAGTCTGTGGCAGAAAGTTCAAAATTTGAAGGAACGTTTTTTAGCATTACTTCAAATGATATAGAATTTGAAGGAAAGTTGCGTTCTCTTGGTTTGTTGTCCTATTTTAGAAAAGTATATCTTGATAAACAAAAAAGCATTCGGCCAAAATTCACTATTTTCGTGGCATTTTAGGAATATCAAATTCTGTGCCTCTCTTTTTGAGTTGCTCAGCGAAAAACACGATTAATCAGTTTACAATAATTGCGGTAATTATCTGGTATTATGGTCGGCTTTACATCTTCTTTTCCTGCATAAAGTTTCTGGTTTGTTTACATTCACTGGTAAATTTACTGGTTTGTTTGCAAGGTTTGTTGACAAAAAAACTGGTTCAAAGACGTTTTGTGGCACTTGCAAAACGTTCAGCAAATACCTGATACATTTTTCCAATTCGCAATTTTTCCCAGCACAATCTTTCTTCTTGTGGCCATACGGAATACATCCGTAAACTTTTTCCCAACGAATTTCCAGCACCCGCATTGAATGGTGGAGACATGCCCTTCGGCCGTTGCAATATTGGCAAGCATTGTTTGCTTTCGGCGTCCTTTTTCAAGATTGACATTCCTGGCACGTGTTCATGTGACCTGACCCGGCGGTTTTGGTCGATCTTTATCCACGGTTCGCCAGAATTCTTTGAACAGAAAAGATATTCCAAGGTTCATACTTTTACACAAGGCCTTCCAATTTCAAAAGCGTTTCGTGCAGTTTCATGGTACAGGTACAAAATTATTTTACAATGATTCAACATACGAAAGCAAATGAGGCAGCCACACACAAAAGGGGCAACAATGCAACTTTGCAAAAGCTTACCTTTGCAATTGAAACAAAAGTTTCCCCTTTAAACCTTTGTTGCAATGTGGCACTTTTATTTCCACTACCACTAGTGGATAACGGTCACAGATAAATGGAAAAACCATGTTTGTGGAATTAAATATTTTTGTGCCTGTATACACGACTGTCATGCGCGTTTTGCATCCCATGCTGCCATAAATGATTTCCAAACGAACTCCCATGTTCGAAGACTTTTGGCGAGGCGTGTATGGACCGGACCTCCTCTCCTTGAAGCAGACTGTTTTTTAAATTATTTTCAATCTTTTGTTCTTTCTTCTTATTTTATTTTTTCCACGCATGCAGTCCAAGGAATCGTCTTCAGTGCTGAGTTGTGATATATCTGGTGATGATAAACTCATTGTCACAGGCTTAGGCGATAAGAAAGCTACTGTCTACGAAGTGCTCTATTGACAGTGAAAGAAAGAAAGCGAAGCGCCACCATTCATTTTGTACGCAACAACAGGACTTTCAAAATTGACTGACCATGGGGAAGGACAATGATTGCTGTTCCGCAAACTGTCGCCTTTTCCCAACTTATCAAAAGTCCTCGAACACAGGCGATATTTTAAAGTACTTGTTATTACAGGGGCCATCTAATTTCAACAGGGCTTGGTGCAACTTCACGCCTCACACGAGTGTCATGATGTTTTGCGGCGCATGCTGACATTGATTCCAAATGGCGCCTGAGTTTCTGATGAACTCCTATGTTCGAATACTTTTGATAAGAAGTGTATAATGTTTCCTCTCATCAGAAACAGGTGTTAGCACCTGCCTGTCTTGGATCCTGCTTCCAGTTAATTCAACTTTTTCGATCACACGCAGACAGTGATTGGGGGCAGTGCAGTCCCACGCGACGAGAAATGTCGACTTAAATGTCTTATCACTGTGGCCCGTGAATAATGAAAGACCCTGCACCTACTTATTATTTCTGTCCTCGGAGGCCTTTTGTGGCCGTATCGGCAGGCCCAATCCATCCACCGCCCACACTGGCCCCAAACTGGGCGCTTATTCTCGAGAATGTTTATATCCTTAAGGAAACAATGGGACAAAAATGAAGAGAGAGAGAAAAAAACAATTTCTTTTTAAACTCTGCGAAGCGCTTGACGTCAGAGCCTGGATTTCTCACAAAAGAGCGCATCACTGTTTCTGAAGTTGAGAAGTGTTCTTTCAGAGAGAAAGTAGCAGATGGCAGAAAGCAGATAGCAGATGATTGGCATCTGCCATCAATTGGAATCTTTTTTGGTTCTTCTCCTTCCTCCCTTCCAGAACGACCACGCTGCACAACTAAAGACGTGATTCTTTTTCATTTTTCCATTGTTGCCGTGAATAAAAAAATGATTTGGAAAATCTCAACCAGAGGCGCTTTTCTGGGACCACGCCTATTGTTTTCCCGCAGCAATAATTTAATTTCTACGACCGACGAATTCAATTTTTCAGTAAGTACACAGCTGAGCATCGCAGCAATGTTTTCGGCGCTTCCATGCCACTTCTTGGGTCCCAGAAGAGCGCCTCTGGTGGCGATTTTCTACATCAGTTTTGCTTCACTCCAACAATGGAAAAAATGAAAAAGAATCATGTCTTTATTAGTTATGCAGTGCGGTCTTTGTTCGAAAAATTGTTCGAAAAAAAAATTGTTCGAAAAATAATAATTGTTTGGGTCAATGGCCTGATTGTCCCTTGATGCTACTTTTCGGATTTTACAATGAGAAAACTTTGATTTCTATTCCACAAAATTTTCATTTTAAAAATGTTTGCGTAACTGGTGGAGGAACAAAAAAAAACATTGTTGAATTTTTGCATTGTTGCGGACAATGGTGGAGAATACCTAGATTAATTGAGAGAGCCTTATGCCCGGTTGCACCAACGTGGATCAAGCTTTGATCTCGGATCAAGCTCTGATCCTGGATCAGGCAATGTTAAAACCATATGCTTGATCTCGGATCAGTGTTTGATCCGAGATCAATGCTTGATCCACGTTGGTGCAACCGGGCATTAATGCCCGGTTGCACCAACGTGGATCAAGCTTTGATCTCGGATCAAACACTGATCCGAGATCAAGCATAGGGTTTTAACATTGCCTGATCCAGGATCAGAATTTGATCCGAGATCAAAGCTTGATCCACGTTGGTGCAACTGGGCATAAGTGTCGGCTAGGATCCAGCACCCCTCCCCCCATCTATTCCTAAATAAGCCAAACTCTTAATTTTTAGAGGTTATTTTCATCGATGCCTTGGTTTGATCCCATTTCTTGCTTCTTATGTTACACAGTTTTGAAAACGTTCTAGCCTTGTTATGCTCTCTCATGTCCTCTCGACTGAATTTCTCAGTAGTTATGAGTTAGGATTAATTAACGTGTTAGAAAATAGATCCGATCAAACAGTCAAACTGTTTTATTTTCTTTGTATGAAATTTGGAAGGGTGAGATGGCGCACATTTGTACCGGGTTAGCTCATTAATTTTTATTTCCGGCGTTTTTCTCCCGTTATATCAAAATTGGATTTAGTCCAAGAAGTGAGGATGACTTTCAGGTTTAGGCCCACTAGATGAAAATAGTCTAAATGATCGAAACTTTCTAGTAAAATGGACATTATATCAGGATCTGTCAAATTCAGCAAATTTACGAATCTAAAATAGGTTCTTTTCACGGGAATAGTTTATTTTAATTGTTTGCATTTTTTAACCCATGAAAATCATCCCAACTTCTTAGAGGTAACCTCTAGCTAGGGGATTCCTCCACATTGGTTTCCCAACCCTTCCGTGAGAATAGCAGTAGAAGGTGAACCTATAGGCCCTGGAGTCCTTACAGCACAGGTATGGCTTTTACTAAATGCAGGTCAATGCAGGTACAACAACCAATTACAGCCAACATGTGACTGGAAACGTGACCAGGCTCCGACGATCACATTCCTGCAGGTTGTCCCAAAATGCGTAATGCTGCTGTTTGGTCTCCTTTCGCACTGGTCCACACTGCTTCCGTCGAATGCAACGAACTTCCCCTCTTTACGCAAGGCAAGGCATCGCCACCTACCTGCGTTGCAGATGAAGTGCACTTCAGAGGGAGAAAACAGGGAAACATGCGTTCCAGCTCGCGTGTTTTCGAAACCTACCGAAATCGCAGGTTGCACTGACGTCATTGCAACAAAAACTCATTTAAACACTACTAAAGAAAATTTTTAAAGCTATTTCAACTTGACCTAACCTTTCCTACCCAACCTTGACCTGCTCAAAGTTTCAGCCCACCGCCTGGTGTCCCCCAGCCCCAAAAATTATAAAATCCCCCAGACACAAAACTCAAAAAAATCTGTCACCTGATGGTATCGATCCCAATCCGTCGGATTAGCAGTCCAATGCCTTGACCACTAAGACCAACGATGCTGCTGCCGAAATTCGCTTTCAACTGTGCCTTTAATCAAATATACTTTTAGAGCGTCTGCACAAAATAATGACGTCATTGCAACCTGCGATTTCGGTGGGTTTCGAAAATATGCTTCCAACTCAAAGCTTGTGTTCTATTCAACTTCCACGCCAATAAATCTCGTTCTTTATGAGACAACGACTCGCTGCAAACACAATTATGATAAAATCGAGAGTATCTCTACAGAGGCTTTTATACTAACAGTGCGCTGCAGTGGATAGAAAATCAAACAAAAAATCCCAATGTTGCATTTCGCAACGCAGCGTACCTGCATAAATTGCAGCGCTGGAGCTCTCTCTGTGAAAAAAGCCATGCAATGCAAAATCGAAAATCAGGGAGCTTTGAGGGAGCTAACTGGCCGAAAATTCGCATTGAGGACGTAAAAACCGGAAACAAGTGCTTGTGTGATTGGTGATCAGAAGAATACATTGGGATTGCCGAATTCTGCCCAAACTTAATTCCGGAGAAAAATCAATGCCAATTTTTTTTCTTTGAACTCAATCATCCAAAAGGAAAATCAAATTGTTGATGTCTGGAAATTTTTAAATTCGTTGAAATTTTAAAGGTTTTACTGCTGAGTTAATAATGAGGCTGCGCTGCACGGCAAAAATTAAAAAAAAAAAAGGAAAAATTCGAAAGAAACGACTTTGGAAAAAGAAAAACACAGAACGGCCTTCGTTTGTTTGCCCCTGAGAAACAAACGGCGCTGCAATTGGCGCAGCACAGAAATAAGCACGTTGCATATGCCACGAATTAGTTAGGGGCACATTTTTGAGATTCACTGCGCTCGTGAAAATGGAACAACATCCGTGTTGTACAGTGCCGGGAAAATTAACGGAACCACACATGCAATTTAAATGCAGTTTCGGTAGTCAATGATATTTTTGATTCCGCGACGAAAATTTAGCACCAAAATTTGTCCTTTGTAGTCCAACCAAATGAAGAAGAAAAAAATCGAAAGTGTTTTTTCCAAAATATATGCAATAAAATTGTTAAA
>JASGXE010004000.1:0-24858 GCA_030068105.1 Sinentomon sp. SZTP_YWyxl | reverse complement strand
TTTTTTTGCGAAGTTTATTCAGCGGATAAAAATCTCTGAGAGTGATCACTGAATTTTTCATATTGATTACATTTTTGTCGAATTCATGTCACTAGCGCAAAAATTCGAGCGTCGTCGTGCAACAATGGAAGAAGGGCAATATTCAATTTATATTGCAAAACGCAGTGTTGTGAAATTCAAAAAACCAACACCGTATTCCCCGTTGGGACTCTTCAGGTTCAGCACACGGATCAATGGATAGATTTGGTTTGCTAAAAATTTCGTTTCTATGAACAACGCTTATTCTATTTCCATTGTTGCAAAAGATGCATCCGTCTGTTGAACTGGCTAATGAGTTGACTCTGAATGTGAGTTGCAATGAGGAATGCGGATGTAAATCTGTCAACATTGTCGTGAAAACGATGCCTGGATGCAAAAAGGAAAAGTGAAATTTAATTTCTACAGCACGGATTTTGTATCGTAGATTAGGTTGCGTTACGCCTACCATAGCAGTTTACGAGACAACAGGCAATTATCACAGAACCGACTTCGTTGTGCCGTGAAAACAAAGTGCCCTGTCGCATAGAAAAAACTGAAAACTTTAATTTCTAAAGAAATTAGTGTGACAGTTTATTCTTTGCGCCGGCTCTTGAAAGAATAAATGCAATCGTTTCTTGAAACAAATGTTTTGCTTCGTGGAACCAATCCTTCAGCGCTGCTGCAACAAAACATCTGCTTCAGACATATGATTTTTCGAAATCCAAACAAAAGCGAAAATTATAGGCAAGATTGGGATCTTTAATTTCTGCCGAGTCACATTTTTAAAAAATTCTATACTTGATTTTCTTGGCGCTGCGCATCATTTATTTTTCATCTCTCGATTATTTTGTTGGTATTCGTGTAAGAATTTGCGTTCGACATCCTCGTGCGAATGTGGTGGCTCCAGCGAATGACGGACATACAGGCCTCCCGCGTGTTCGATAATTTAACATGTCGTTTTGCAATGATAACAATATGTTTATCCTTTTGAACTGCGCAGGATGGCAAACTAGTTTTTGCTAAATCTTTATCCTCAATTCATCCTCATTCTATAGGTTCTGCACTCATTCTATCCTCATCCGGATGAGATATCCATTTCTGAGTAATATTGGCCTACCCCGGTAGAGGCTAAAATATCGACCTCAAGAGTCGTCAGATTACAGAAAAGCCCTCAAATGACTGCCATGAATGACGACTGCTACACCGTCATCTGACAACCTTTACAAGGTCAATTTACTGCAAATTGCTAGTAATTTTACGGGTAAATGCCGACAATTAACGACCCGTAGATCGCATTTTGTCTATACAAGGGTTGTCAGATGAAGACAATATGTCATCACCTGACGACCTTTGCATGGTCAACTGAATGCTTTTTTGACCAGATAACGGCCTATGGGCTGTCATCTGACATCTCGACCACCGCCCATTGACGGGCTAAAGGTTGTCAGTTGACAATAATATAGGTCGTCATCCATGGACAGTCATTTGAGGGCTTTTTTCTTGTGAATTGATGACTTTATTTTTTACAGTGTGCGATATTACAGTCGGCAAACATTTAAGCCCCCACCTGTAATAATTCCGCAAATCGAAAGGAAAAATCGGTTGTCAGTATGTAATTTTCACGCACGGCGGTAAAATCTCCTCAACTGTAAAGGGTACAGTTGTGAGCTTCAATTATTCCATTAAAAATACGGCTTCATATGTTATTTTTATATCCAGATGACAAAACACAGCTCAATGCGTTGATATCGCAGCAGCTGTTGTAAATTTTCCGACTTACAGTCCATAAATGACTACTTACAGTAAACGGCAAGTGATATTGCAGAATTTTTCTACAGCCGCAAAAAACACCGTGATACTGGAATGAATACATAACTTTTACAGCGGGGGAAGGAGTAAATACAGCAAAGGCTTACAGTGTATCATGATTTCATATTTTTCATCCCGATTTCTATGATGGTGCATTTTCAGAGCAATTATCAATTTGGTCATTGTTGTCAAAATTATGGTCGAAAAAGTTTTGTTCACCGAAAAAGTCTTGTTGCTGCGCCGTTTTCACCTCTATCCTTTTTCCATCTATATCAGCCAAATCTCCCCAACCTGAAAATGTTACACGCTTCGAAACAGTAAATTAGCTTCCGGGATAGAACATTTCGATTCGAAATTTCCGGATTCGAAGTTACAGTTCGACTATACAGAGTCACCAAAATTCGTCGAACATGGGAGAATTTTCCACGGACTGGCTGATGCAGGGGCCATCTAATATCAACAGGGTTTGATGCGACTTCACGCCCTCTACACGAGCGTCATGATGTTTTGAAACGAATGTTGCCATTGATTCTAAACGGCGTCTTCTGAGTCGCGATGATGAACTCATATGGACGTAGAATTTTGGTGAGGAGAGTAATTTTACAAAGGAGTGCAATGAGTGTAATTTTGGTAAGGATAGGGAATATCAGGAAGGAGTGTGCCTATTTCCGGGTCGAACGTCCTCAGAAAATGAGTTTTCAACTCATGATTGTCGTCGTTCATTTTGTCTTTTAAACGTTTGTCCACGTCCGTTTGATGCATTTTTAATTTCAAATGGCTGCTCCGATGCTAAGCTGCAATAAAAATAGGACGGGTATAATGAGGATGATATCATTCGGACTGCTGCCGTGAGGATAGGGTTGGATCCACGTAGTGGGTGTGGACCTTCGGGGAGAAAGGATATAACAGGATTAGATCCTGGATGTATAGTGTTCGCGGGAGAGGGCAGTGTGGGTCTGTTCGGATCGTGACTAGAATAAATCTCATTAAATTAATTTAGAAAAATCTCCTTCTGATGCGACTCGGAAAAAAGTTCAACGGTGGCAAGTGCTGTCGGGGTCGAAGGCGGGGTCAGCCTACCCCAAAGAGAAATACTTCCTCTGTTTTTTGCCAGATGGCACCTGTGATCGCAAACCATGGAGGGTTTCGCCACTTTTTCAACAAGCTATGTCCTGAAGACCCAGTATCAAATCAAGGCGTTTTCTCTGCACGCGAACAAGTATTCTCAAGGATGAAAGCCGAGGACATGTTCAAAGAATTTTGGCCCATCCCGTAGAAATTGGCATTTTGTTTAACGGCTGATTTTATCGAATAAATTTAGTGCTCAATCGTCCCCTGATATTTTTCAGCGCGATGACGCTACTGGTGAACAGAGCGATTGGGGTTGAAAACAGCTTTGATTGCAGCATCCACGCAGTGAACACAGTAGCGAATGAACACACAGGGTATATACATGCGGATGAATCGTGGATGAATCGCTTATGATTATCACCGAGCATTTAGAAGCTAGTCTCTACGGGGGGTACAGGCGTTTCAAAATAGTTCATGCGAGATAATCCTTACACTGGAAAACAGCGGAATTTATGCCTTGGAGTTTGGTGGTCAGTTTGGAAGGAATTGGCAAATCTTTTACGAGGGTGGTTATTGGTGCAAAATTCTCGAAAGGACTGTTTTACCGTCGCGTATCAGCTTCTCCCGTCAGCGCACTCAAGGGCCCCAAAGTTGTTGAGGAGATCGGATCGCATATAGATCAGACGGAAATCGCTGTTGTTTCCATCGGGATTTGTATGAGCCCAGAACAGCAATGGGGGTAGACGCGCAAGTGATGGTCTTCCCGAATTGACATTTTCCATTAATCATAATTCCCGAAACAGAACGCAAACAACAATTCGTGGGAATACTAATCATCCGATTAAAAATACAGGCCCGCAACACAATGTGCAAAGGAGGCCATAATCTGTACAACGGTGATGGCTCTGATGGGTGAATAAACGGCTGCATGACCGACTGATTGACAGTGACAGCTTTCTATTTGTGAGTTTTATTTTGGAAAACCAGCATTTTAAATGCCATGCAATTCTCTCAAATGCGCCTTCTCCATGGTATGCATTTCGCTAAAAATTCTGAAATCTTTCACCCATTTTTAGATCTGAAAAGTGGAAAAGACGCGTTTGAGCATTTTTGAATCTTTTCCCGTTGTTTCCTGTGTGTGCAGGCCTTTCTCAAAACGTTTGGTTCCACGAAGAGGTGTTTTCCGAAAAATGCCGTTTTTCTTGAACACGCAGCACCAAAATGCCAGTTTGACAGTTTTTCACTTTTTCAGAAAATGCGTCTTTCCGCAGATGCATTTCGCAAAAACTTTTTTTGCTTGTGCAAAAAGTGATGCATTTTACAATATCAGTTTTTCTGTGCAGGTTCAAAAATGCAGCTTTCCGAAGATACTGGGTCTTCAAATTGGGTTTGCAGCTGTCCGTATACCGTTATGCGTCAAATGCGGTTCTACGAGGATGGCTTTCCAAAAATGCAGATTTTGTTGAGCATTGAAATTTCACGAATTCTCGTGCGAAACTTTTATCTTCAAAAACTCGGACTTTGTTCCAGTTCTGTTTGCAAGAAAGAAACAAATTTCAGCAGTTCTCCATGCATCTTCTGGAATGGGTCCCTTTTCTCATCACCAAGATGACTAGCGGCAGACTGAACTCTAAGTGGCAAGTGGGTGAACGTAACCTACCACCAATCATTTGTCAGCGCCTTTCAATGTCCTTGAACGTCGGGGCTCAGTTGATAAATTGTGTCAGGGGACTGGGATAGAACGGATTGAGGCAGAATTGGACTAAGTTAGCAGTGGATTAAGGCAGAGTTTAGGCACTGTAACAACAAAATACATTAAAAATTTGGAGGGAGTTTGGGCATGGAGACAGTGGGGTGGCACCTGTCCTAACCTAACCTGCCATAACCCAGCCGAACCTAACCTATAGCCTAACCCGGAGAAATGGAAATATCCGCCTCAAAATTGAAAAATTCACCTCAGTCCAATTCTTCCGCAGTCCGTTCTATCCCTGTCACCGGACATGATAAATTCATGGGAGTTTTTTCCAGTCCGAGAATATCGGTAAATGGCGAAGAGGTCATCGCCGAGATAGCGCTTTTCCTCGCCGAGGTTGTTAATTTGTTTCCATTGGAGTGAATGCCGAAACGTTACCTCACAATTCGGAGTTCACGCGGCTACTCCGTGTTGATCTCTCCACCGATAGGGATACACACTGATGAAATTAATACGGTGGCACCACTCCTGGGAGTCTGTGTTTCAAAACCCTGAGAAGATTCCCTTGAGAAATCTCAAGGCGATAATTGGCCTTCACTGAAAAAAATAAAGTCATCACTTCACAAGAAAAATGCCCTCAAATGACTGTCCATGGATGACGACCTATTTTATTGTCAAGTGACAACCTTTAGCCCGTCAATGGGCGGTGGTCGAGATGTCAGATGACAGCCCATAGGCCGTGAGCTGACCACAAAAGCATTCAGTTGACCATGCAAAGGTCGTCAGATGATGACATATTGTCTTCATCTGACGACCCTTGTATTGACAAAATGCGATCCATGGGTCGTTAATTGCTGGCCTTGACTCGTAAAATTGCGAGCAATTTGCAGTAAATCGACCATGTAAAGGTTGTCAAATGACGGTGCAGTAGTCGTCATTCATGGCAATCATTTGAGGGCTTTTCTGTAATCTGACGACTCTTGAGGTCGATATTTTAGCCTCTACCGGGGTAGGCCAATATTACTCAAAAATGGATATCTCATCCGGATGAGTATAGAATGAGGACAGAACCGATATGATGAGGATGGGATGAGGATTAGGATTTAGCAAAAACTAGTTTGCCATCCTGCGCAGTTCAAAAAGGATAAACATATTGTTATCATTGCAAAACGACATGTTAATTATCGAACACGCGGGAGGCCTATGTCCGTCATTCGCTGGATCCACCACATTCGCACGAGGATGTCGAACGCAAATTCTTACACGATTACCAACAAAATAATCGAGAGACGAAAAATAAATGATGCGCAGCGCCAAGAAAACCAAGTACCCACCGATAGAATTTTTTAAAAATGCGACTCGGCAGAAATTAAAGTTCCCAATCATGCCTGTAATTTTTTTATTTTTGTTTCGATTTCGATAAATCATATTGTCTCAAGCAAAACTTTTACTGCAGCAGCGCTGAAGGATTGGTTCCACGAAGCAAAACATTTGTTTCAAGAAACGATGCATTTATTCTTTCAAGAGCCGGCGCAAAGAATAAACTGTCATACTAATTTCTATAGAAATTAAAGTTTTCAGTTTTTTCTATGCGACAGGGCATTTTGTTTTCACGGCACAACGAAATCGGTTCTGCGATAATTGCTGTTCTCTCGCAAACTGCTATGGTAGGCGTAACGCAACAATCTACGATGCAAAATCCGTGCTGTAGAAATTAAAGTTTCACTTTCCATTTTTGCATCCAGGCATCGTTTTCACGACAATGTTGGCAGATTTACGTCCGCATCTCATTGCAACTCACATTCAGAGTCAACTTATCAGCCAGTTCAACAGACGGTTGCATCTTATGCAACAATGGAAATAGAATCAGCGTTGTTCATAGAAACGAAATTTTTAGCAAACCAAATCTATCCATTGAATTGTGTGCTGAACCTGAAGCTGAGTCCCAACGGGGAATGCGGAGTTGGTTTTTTGAATTTCACAACACTGCGTTTCCCTGTATAAATTGAAGATTTCTCTTTCTCCATTGTTGCATGACGACGCACGAAGTTTTAATCGAGTGACATGATTTCGACAAAAATGTACCTAACCAATATGACAAAATTCAGTGATCACTCAGATATTTTTTTATCCGCTGAATAAACATCGCAAAAAAGTGTCAGATGCAATAAGCACATTACAATACCTCGAGTCATAGAACGATGAAAAATCTGGGCCGTAGAAATTAACGTTTTCCCTTTTGCAGCCTGTCATAAGAAAAATTCACCGGCACAATACCGCAGGAACCATACCGAAGCAAATGGACGTGCAACACGTGCAATCAAATAGGACAGCACTGAAATTTTGAAAAACTCAACTTTGCTTCAGAAATAAAAGTTCCTTACTTTTACCATCGTTTTAGTGTGACACCTTCGGCCGTATTCCCCATTGCAACTCACCCTCAGGTTTTACTCCCTTGTCAATTCAAAAGACGGATGCATATTTCGCAACAATGGAAGAGGAATGAGCGTTATGCATAGAAATTAAATTTTCTCAAGACATATCTAGGCCTATCCATTGAATTGACTCGATCCATTGAAATGAGTTGTGTTTCACTCCCACAGTTCATTCCGTTATTAACATTCACATCTTCATAGAAATTAAAGTTTCCCCTTTCGCTGCAATGATATTTGGTTCCAGGAGGTTTACCTGTTGCAGCAATGGCATTTGTTATTAGGTATTGCGAATATAAAAAATTGGTCCAACAGAACGTTCCGTTTGGTTAATAAACATCAAACAAAAGTGTGGCAGATCAGATCGCAACGCCAACAACAAAATGTGGGAGATTTTCATTTCCAGGCATCGCTTTGCTCCAGTAAACCGCATTTTTTCGAAAATTCCGAAACTCACAGTTTGAGTTTTCGCAACAATGCACGAATCATCTCCAGGACGCAGAGAACACTGAGAGAAATACGATGTTTCGACGACTCATACTGGCCTGCAACAAAACGCGAAACTGACCGACAACCTTAGAAATAAACGGATCATATCACATTGTTATTCGTGTGAGATCAGCAAAAACACAAGAGACACGCAAACGCAACGAGAAACAAGAGCAAACAAATGCTACGCAGTTGCAACCAATCCTTCCAGCCTGGGTTGCAACCGTCGCGCGTGAACAAACGCAAACACAAAAGCCGCCATCAAACCAACATGCATTGCGCGAGAATGCGTTCAAAATACCACCATCCCCAAGTGCCAAGTGCAACGACGCGACCTCGCAATTCCGACCTGGGTACCTACAAAGGAGCCTCACCCAAAGTCAAGAGAGCCTCTCCCAGCAGAACACGTGGGAGAGAGACCAACAGCACATCTCGCTGCTGCGTTCTCTCACCGAGAGAGAAAATTGAGCCCGTCATTGTTTCCTTCCTGGCTGACGACCTTCCCATCGTACTTTGACCGCTCTGGTAAAAAGGATGCTCACCTGACGGTCAAAATGTCGCAGATGCGAAATTCCGGCGGGAACCCATCGTCCCTGGACGGGCGTCAGGTCGTCACCCAGGTTGTCATTCAAGTGACAACTTTTTCCTGACGGGTTTATTGTCGTTGCAGGAGCACTTTTATCCAGTCAATAGGTTTTTAGACGGTTTATACCTACTCACTTGAGGAACAGAGGGTTGTCACGCACTTTTTAGTTTTTGCAGTGTTCATGATCCCAATTGTCGAGGGTAAATTCCATCGTTTCATTACAGCGGAAGTAATCGCAAAGAGATATAACCGCACCTTCTCCGATTATAATTTCCGGTATATGACTTTTGGTGGAACTTTGATGCGACGGTGGATCAGGTCATTTTGGTCTCAGCTATTGCATCACGTGCACCGACACTTGATGGGTCAGGAGATAATGAGATAAACGAAGCAATTTTTGATTCTTTCCCGCGTCCATTTAGGTTAGAACGGTCACAGGCGTTGATGTCATTGAAAATGAGCCATTGCATCACAGCTAACCATCACGAGATTCCACATTGACAACGTCCGATTAAATTTATCGCTGGTTCCAAAGTGCCAATTTCCAAAAGTGACTCAATTCCACACGGCACACGGTGCTAGGTTTTTGTTTCTGGCTGACCCAACAGCAACATCGATGTCACAGACAGCCTTGTCCTTCCTAAATCGCAAATGACACACAGCTGCGTGCCGTTTGCCATTTTACCTATATCTATTTTCATATATCGTCATCATTGCCAAGGCAGGCTGGAGGATGCTTCGCCATATCGGGCCATACAGGGTGCATGACAAAGAAAGCGTCTTCCCAACAGAAGTAGTAAAACCATCCTGGTCAGAAGCACTTCATCAGCTTCATCCCGACCGTTCCGAAGATTGCAGATCGGGAAGGCACACTCTAAAAACTGCGAAGTCAAAACTTCTATGGATTTTTTGAATATCTGTGTGTCCTTGGGTCACAGATAATAATGATAAAAATTGGATAAGATGGGAGCCCTTGACAGTTGAGTTTAGTCACCGGATATCATCGGAATCCAGATTTGCACCATGATTTGTCATGTTTTGATCTGCGTTTGTGAGAGTGTAGGCAATCTGATTTTACAACTCAATTGATATTTAAAATCAGGTTGGTGTAAGCAAAGTTTCGATGCGGGAAATTTCAAGTACAGTCACAAAAGCAATCATGACTTACTTTCCACAAGATACCATCATTGGATCATGCATGGGAGTCGTTGTTATTTCTGCGGCTGAATATGCTGTAAATTTGAATTGAATTGGATTGTTTATATTTAAGGGCTTGGCCCCGTTTCATATTTGCAAAAACAGCAACATACAAAAATAAATGTTATAAGCACAAGAGAAACTCATATCATTCAAGACGAAACGAAAAAAACCAAACGACAGCAAGTAGGTAGGAGTGGAATTGAAATGCAGAGCTGTAGAAGGCGAAAATGATCTAATTGATGGAGCTCCCAAAGAATGCGTACGTGCTTTCAGTAGATTTATAGAAATTGGAGTTTTAAAAATTTTTGCAGGTTACGAATTCCAGTCAGGAATCGTTCTCTGAAGAAAAGAAAATTTCTCCACATTAGTCCTGGGGCATGAAAGAGTTCTTATTTTGAATTAATGGTCATGCCGAGAAATGAATGTTGACTTGAATAGTTTTCGGAAGACCATTTCTGGCCATCCTGCATTCGCCTGATGACCTATTTTGAAAAAAGACCGGCCCGAAAGAGGGATCAGTTTTTAATTAAATGTTTGACTGGCATTGTCCCAAGCAAACAAAACTTTGCGAAGGGGGAGGAAGGGAAGAAGGATGAGTGGATGTGGGGCGGTCCTCCCGGTGCATGGTTTTGTTGCTTCAAAATAGCTCGTTTTCCTGTTTAAAAATTTCACAATAATTAATCACAATCAAATTGGTGGCATGCAGGGTGGTCCAACTGAACTGTCATGTTTCCCAGCAATTTAATAAGCGCTTAGACGTATTAATTTTGATTCTGTTAGTTAAAAATACTTGCTTGGAACAAAGTTAAAAGTGAAACTTTAAGTTGAAAAAGGTTAAGACCTGTTTTAATACGCGTGAGATTTTTTAATCAACATTCGCAGCAAGAGTTTTTCAAGAATTTTTTTCGAAAGTATTAAATACGTATAACAAAGGAATCCGGCGTTCCGTTGAAATGCGACCACAGGTATTCTCCTTTCGCTTGACACCAAATAGGTGATTTCTACAATTTGGGAGTGCTTCAGCTTTGGCTTGTTTTAACTTAATAATTAAAACGAACACGTCAAAAGTCGTCGAACATAAGATTCATTGTTAACTCAGGCGCCATTTAGAATCAGTGGCTGCTTGGGCCGCAAAACACCATGACACTAGTGTGAGGCGCGAAGTTGCACCAAGGCCTGGTGAAATTGTTTGTGTTCGAGGACTTTTGGTAAGCTCCGAAAAGTATCGCCATGTGATGAACACTGAGTGTCGCCTTGAATGCGCCAGTGGCCGGACGCCGCTCAAGGTTGAAACTTCGGGCAACCTCCGAGTTCAGGTGCCTCTGGAAAATATGCGATTCGTTTTGATAAAAATAAAAAAACTGACGGCTTAGCAACGGTTATGCAGAGTCGCATGACAAGATTGCCAGAAGCTAAAAAACTCAAATGTTTTGAAATACTCCATGCATACCTTGCGAAGTTTCCAATTTTATTTTTCAGCTCAGTTGTAACTTGTTCTGACAGCATTCAAGTTGTTGAAATGAATTCAACCAGACGCGATCATTTTTAGATTTCATGAACTCGCATGTATCTCTATCAATGAACACCGAAATGGATCACTGTTTCTTTTTCTCTTTTTATATACCCGCAAAGAGGTATAAAACTTGCATCAATCCTTCAACTCTCGGCCATCATCAGACCATTTCCTGCATTCACGAATTCTTCAGCACAGACAAAGAAGTGGGGGAAATGCAACTCCGCCTGATCATCCATTAACAGCGGAGAGATCATGACGGGGGTAACGCTAACTCCGAGCAGCGAGGTAAATTTTTTCCATTGGAGCAGATGGCAAAAATTTACCTCGCAGCTCGGAGTTAGCGTTATCCTCGTCATGATCTCTCCGCCGTAAGTGCGCTGAGTTTGAAGACAACCACTAGGAGACAGGTCGATCGCATTGCTCACAAACATACCTTACGTTTGATGAAATGGTAAAAAGAATGCAGTTTTCTCGAAACATACTGGAAACTATGACAAGTTAGATTAAGTTAGAACACCCAGTTTCTGTTGAAAACAGACCTGAATCCCGAGGAAATAACAAAACAAAAGTATTTGCTTAAATATGGACACCTGGATATCTCACTGAACACCTCCTATCCTCATCTGCTTATATCAAAGAGGTCAGGTTTGGATGGGACAGGTCAGGTTTTGTTATGGAGAGAAGGGTATCCAGGGGTATCCAAGAAGATGTTCAGATGACCAAGTATCTATTTTAAGAGACCACCGAAAAACAGTGACCACCGAGAAAATGGATCCAAAAATAGTCAATCAAAATAGAACGAACAACTTGCGAAACGACATCGATCGTCGGCCATTTCGAAACACCACGTCGGACAAATGAGATAATGTTTTATTAATTCAGGGCATCTGCATTAGCTGTGCGCAGAAAAAGCTCTTTTTTCTCCATTCGAAATTAAAATCTGTTTGCTTCGCCCCTACCCCACATTCAATTCCTCCTCCCATCCAACCGTCATTGCTCAGTGAATAATTGTTTTTTTTGCATCCTCAATTGATTGATTACTCTAGAGTAGATTCTGGGAGGAGAGAGTGGGAGGGTGTCAGAGAGGGAGTTAGGGGAAGGAGAAGAGAGGAGGAGAGACCTCAGAGGCAGAATAGGGAGGGAGAGAGGTGCACGTGGCGCACAATTCAAACAGCTCCAGCATCAGCCATATCGCCTCGTTTCATTTTAATAATAACACATCCGGATATCTCGTAATTATGGCCCGTTTGTTCTCTGCAGGCTCCAATTTTTTTGAATTGAATTGAATTGATTTGTAGCACCATGCAATTAGAATTTGCATTCGTTTGATTTGAGAGACAATCTGAAATCGAAAAATCCTCCCTGGGGTCCTGAAGGAACGCATGATCATCTTATTCGCCAAGCAAGAATGTGATTGGAAATCTATGAGTTGATCTGAAATTTGCTGAACAATGTCGATTTCCGAACCATGTGATTTTCCCCTATCTGACTGCGACGTTTATGACATTCGGGAGTATTGCACACGTTTGGCCAATAAAGGATACGTTCCTTTGCAAAATTGTCATAACCCAAAGAAAAATTACCGGCCGTATTCCTCATTGCAACTCATCCTGCAGGCCCAACTCAATAGCAAATTCAGTGGATAAATTTCTGCAGCGAAAATGTCATTTCTATGCACAAGGCTTAGTCATTTTCCATTGTTGCATTGAAAGATGCATAATAATGTCTGTTGAATTGGCTATTTAGCTGAACTAAAGGCTGGGTTGGAATGGGAAATACGTGCGGCCGCAGATATTTCCAAGACGTGCTTCAGGTCGCCTCACAATCATGTTTGTATTTCATGGAGATTTCACAGAATTTATTGAATTTTTCATGTTTGCAACCTGAATTTTCAGCACTGGAAAGAAATCTCTGAGGCGTTTTACCCAATTGAAGGTTTCTCCAAAAATAGAAAGAAGGTTTCAAATAGAAAAGGTTTCTATAACAGAATGTTTCTCCAAAATTATGAAGACGTTATGGGTGCAGCGTCGATTGGGCCCATTTTGGGGGGTTTGAGGGCCAAGATCTGGGCAAAAGGCGGTCATATCATATTTTGTCACTGGACAACTTCCATGTGCACAAGGACATTCGGAAACCCTCCTCGGCAGACGTACGGACATGTACCTACATCCCATCTCTTCCAGGCTGGATTAGGCTATGGATCGGGAGAATGGGAAATTGGCTTGAACTTCCAGCCGGTTTGAGACTTCATTCCGCGTTCCGTTTTTCCAATTTTCAGTACATGGTCCATTGACAATTCCCAATCTCCAAAAATTTATGCTATGATCACATTTTCCCCAGATCTTCAGAGCCCTTCATTTTTCAAACTGTTTGAGATTCTTCATCAAATTGTGTGATCTTATAGTATACCATTTCCAAAATTTCAAACCACATGGAAAGTTGGAAAATTTCCTATTTTAAATAGGTCTGTTTCCAATGTTTCCAAATTGTGTATTTGTTGAAAATTCAAGTTTCCCAACATTTATGTGTTTAATGTGATGTGTGGCACTGTTGGTGTGATGTAGGCCTATACACTCGTTCTGTCACGCTGTTTTCACATGCAGGTTTAAAATTGTATTTCACGACAAACCTTCATTTTTATCAAACGCATATGCCTCAATTGCGTTTCCAGTTGCTTTGCGATTAACACAGGTACTATCGCACCGGACAATTATTGCACGGGAGACTACCGCCGATTGACCGACCCCTCACTGGTGGGCTCCTGAGGCTGGCAGTGCCTGAGAGGGGGATTTGTGTCACCCCTTTAATCCTGAGCGTGCAATAAGGCAAATTATGAATTCTAGTCTTTTATTGGCATTTCATGTTAATTTCATTTAGGAAATTAAAAATTGTGAAAGAGCAAGGCAATCAAAATGAGGGTGGGGCGGTGGAGCACAGTCTGTCCCCTTGTGGGGGCAGTGTGGGGTGGACATATCGACAGGTGCCTGTCGCAACCCCCGCTATGGATGAGTTTTGCCATACCTTCTGGGGGATTCATTAAAATATACATTGACGGCCATCGTCCTAAAACACAGGGTGCCCACAAAAGGCCACAAAGAACGAACTGACGATGGAATGTGCAGTGCGTGTTTATTGCCCGGTAACATCGGCAGCTGGTGACTTCACTCATGGCGAAAATACGGCAAACAGATAAAAACGGTGGTGTATCAGAAATTTCGCCGCATGTCTCCAGCATTTTAATGAACTGAGCCTTTCTTTCAACTGATCTAAATCGATTTTTGATATTCAATTCAGCACAAAAATTAATCGGTTGGAATTGAACTGCCATAAGTCCATATTTGCTGCGGATACGAGCAAATATGGAATTCGCATTGCAAACACGGATATTTGCTGCAAGTTCGACCAGTTTGGATGCAAGAGAACCCAGTTTAGAGACTATCAAAAGTGAAGGTGTCCTGTCCATTGCAGGGCAAGGGGGAGATGCCGCAGCAAATGGGATATCTTCCTTATCGAATAGGTTATCAATACGATTACGATGCACCTTACTCTGAACCGACAGGACATGCGGCCGTAATCCCCATTCCAACTACTCATCCTCAGGTTCACCTTTAATAGCCAATTCAATGGATAGATTTGTGTTGAGAAAATGTCATTGCTATGCACAAAGCATATTCCTCTTCCATTGTCGCGAAAGATGCATCCGTCTGTTGAATTGGGCATATTGAGTCGAACCTGAGGGCGAGTTGCAATGGGGAAATCAGCCGACGGATTTGTCACCTTTTGACTCTCACTGATTCTTTTTTCGGACATCGCAACTTCAAAAAGATGCCAGTGGCAGTCAAAATGAACAAATCGGGTAAATAAAAGACCTGTTCACGAAACCAAAACACAAGACCGAAAAACTGCCTGCAAGGCCCATATCCCGGTTGCATCGCTCCGGACATGCTGGCACGGTTGGTGCAGACCTTACCCGCAGGAAATCAGACTTTTTGTCTCGAATCAATGAATCTTGAGTTTCACTGAAACAGGCCCTCTTCTGAGCATGAGCTGCTGCTCATTCATGACAGCCCCTCGTATTTATTTTTAAATTTAGATAAAATTAAAATTCTAATTGATCCGACATGGTCCAAACACCACACCAACTTCTGAAAACAAATCAAAATTTTAGGCAATGGGCAAACCTCCTTTAAAATGTTATTTTCTGTGCAAAGATCGGAATATATTGAACGTCCCTCGTATTTTGATTCACTTTCTTGGTTCATCGAATCACACTGTAGGAGTCGCTGCGAGAATTTTCCAGCACGTTGTATATCCTGATGGAACGAGGGCAAAGGAAAAATGAATGCATTAAATCTCTTTCGGCCATGCGAGGCACTCTAATTAGGTATTTGAAAGCCGAACGGGTTTTTTTGTTTGGGGAAGGCATAGCCTAATGCAAAAGCGTACACACGGCTCCTGCTTTACCAGGCACGGACGGTTCCGAATATACCAGCTCGTACCCTGCTGCTACAGCGCCTGAACCCATTTTAATAATCGGCTGCCCCCTCTCCCCCTCAACCTGATTTAGACCCTAATTTGCAATCTCATTCTACACTTTTTAATTTATTTTTTTCCATTTGTTCTCTGTCTCCTCTGGTTCACGAAACGATAGCAATAGCCGATGGAAAATACCTTGATTTTTGTTGTCATAGTCAATGGCATATATCAAAACGACAGTTCTTTTTTTTCAAATTATCAGAACTTGGGTTGTAAACTCGACTTGTGCATGAAACTATGTTACGGTAGGCACCACAAGTTCCGCGGAATATTCCATTTGGGCAGGCATGGTTGGCTAAAATCCAAGGGAAGTTCGCATGGGCACAATGTGGTCTGGTAAATCTACTCGTTGGTGACACGTCACAACGTTTTATGAGCTAACTCAACCTGACGACTGGGTTAGGTCAGGTTTAGTTAGGCAAAGTTTGGGTTAGTTTAGGTTAGGTTAGGTTGGGTTTGGTTGGATTAGTTTGTAGGGTTATAGGTCAGGTTACGTTTGCTTTAAAAGGCATGTGTCTCCAGCGAGTTGAATGCCGCAGCAGTTATGAATGGATGACGCAAACTTCATTCATGTCAGCATCATGAAAACCCGAATGTTTTTTAATTCATTTTTTTTTTAAAACCACCGTTGCGAACTGCATGTCGTCATTGGTGGAGGAATGGGGAAAACCCAGACCGAAGGCCAGATGAAAAACCCTCCTTGCAGCCCACAAAAGAACTGCAGGCCAAATAAAGAGAAGACGTGGAAGGCCTGGCTTGTGCTACCGCGGCGTGCCAGAGGAAAGCAGAAGGCTATTACAAAATCAAAGGCCTTCAGGAAAAACCAGAAGGCCTTTTAACAAACAAGAATGCCGTTTAACAAAACTCCAACAAATTTTTGCAGACGAAGCCCAGAGTAGTTTTAATTTTGTAAACTTTTGGTTCAAAGATTTTTGCAGGTTCGGGAATTTCAAGGTATCACCAAGGTTCGAACCACGAATAATCATGTGATCTACATGTGACATCTTTTTGTATCGCTTTCCACATATTGCCTGGAGCAGCGGAGCTATGCCGCAGTCAGTGGTGTAATCGGGATACAATGAAAGTTATGGGAAGGCGGAGAGTCAGGAAGAGGGGTGGAGAGTGGAGGGTTAGCCAAGCGCATCCGTGGTGGGCCACTCAGGAGACAGGATGCCCTTTTCTGAATCAAATGTTTTTCTGTTGGAAAACCTATAATTGCGGGTAAATGTTTTCCGTTCAAATCCACGAAAATACGAAACTCTGCTCTTTGAAGTATTAAAGTGAAACTCTGCTCACCTGAAATCTTGCTGCTCAAAAATGGGCCATGTGTCCACACAGCAAAATACGATTAACATCACCTCTCTGCCCTTTCAATCTGTTCTCCTGCTTCCAACACAGGGCAGAAATATCCAAAACGCGGATTTTCGAGACGGATTCGGCTTCAGTAAAGGCCTGGCTCTTGATAAAAAGGTCCCCTTGGCTCTGCCTCATCGCCTGCAGATGAAAGCGCCACGCAGCCCGAATTTCGTGCACAACTAGAAACGTGAAATTCCAGCAACTAATTATCATAAAACGGATTTTACTGCCGGCCAGTCACAATAACTACGGTTAAATTTTTTTTATAATTTGTTCTCTGCTGAAGTTCTGCCGAGGCTAGTCTGTAATTTCAGGCAATAAAATAAATCAGCTATTTTAGTTGAAAAAGTGGGAAGTTGAAGGTACCTAAATAGCTGAAAGGTGAGGTGAGGTAGTGGACTGAAAAAAGCGAGAATTATTGTTGGCGAGGGGGCTAAAAGCTAAAAGCAAAAAGGACGAAGAATTCAGCGCAGGAAGACGCGTGCTTTCCGCAGAGAGCGGGGAAAATTCAAGCAGGTTTTAAGGGAATGTTGATTCGCTTGTTGAAAGAGAGATTGGGGTTGGGGTCAAACACGGGCAAAGGTGTAAATGCGAGATACGATACCAGTTTGCGTCTGATGACTCCAAAAATGTCGGGCCGTTGGAGATTTTTTCAGACTTTCAAAGGGAAATGTGATTTCCAATCTCGAAAGCGCCGCAAGACGCATTCCTTCACGTACTGCGTTTTGCAGCGCACAATGCTATTCCATTGGGCGAATTGCCCCGCGTGCTTTGAAACACTGAAAAAATCTCCCATGCTTCAGCATTTTTCGTAGGCTCCGCTAAATGCAAATCGTGCAAGAGGCTTGGTTTGAAAAAATCTCCCATGCTTCAGAATTTTTCGTAGGCTCCGTAAAATGCAAATCGTGGAAGAGGCTTGGTTTGAAAAAAGCTCCCATGCTTCAGCATTTTTCGTGTGCTCCGTAAAAAGCAAATCGTGGAAGAGGCTCAGTTTGAAAAAATCTCCCATGCTTCATCATTTGTCGTGGGCTCTGAAAAATGGAAAATCGTGCAAGGTTTGAAAAAAAACTCCCTGCTTCAGCATTTTTCGCGAGCTCCGTAAAATGCAAATCGTGGAAGAGGCTTGGTTTGAAAAAAGCTACCATGCTTCAGCATTTTTCGTGTGCTCCGTAAAAAGCAAATCGTGGAAGAGGCTCAGTTTGAAAAAATCTCCCGTGCTTCAGCATTTTTCGTGGGCTCTGAAAAATGGAAAATCGTGCAAGGTTTGAAAAAACACTCCCTGCTTCAGCATTTTTCGCGAGCTCTGTAAAATGCAAACCGTGCAAGAGGCTTTATTTTAAAAAATCTCCCATGCTTCAGCATTTTTCATGGGCTCCGAAAAATGCAAATCATGCAAGAGGCTTGGTTTGAAAAAATCTCCATGCTTCAGCATTTTTCGTGGGCTCCTAAATGTGCAAAACGTGCAAGAGGCTTGGTTTGAAAAAATCTCCCAGCTTCAGCATTTTTTCTTGCTGGCTGCGTAAAATGCAAATCGTGCAAGAGGCTTTATTTTAAAAAAATCTCCCATGCTTCAGCATTTTTCGTGGGCTCCGAAAAATGCAAATCGTGCAAGAGGTTGGATTGAAAAAATTTCCCACGCTTCAGCATTTTTCGTGGGCTGTGTAAAATGCAAACCGTGCAAGAGGGCTTGGTTTGAAAAAATCTCCCATGCTTCAGCATTTTTCGTGGGCTCCGCTAAATGCAAATCGTGCAAGAGGCATTTTTCGTGGGCACCGTAAAATGCAAATCGTGGAAGAGGCTTGGTTTGAAAAAAAGCTCCCATGCTTCAGCATTTTTCGTGTGCTCCGTAAAAAGCAAACCGTGCAATAAGGTTGGTTTGAAAAAATCTCCCATGCTTCAGCATTTTTCGTGGGCTCCGCAAAATGCAAATCGTGCAAGAGGCTTGGTTTGAAAAAATCTCCCTGCTTCAGCATTTTCCGTGGGCTCCGGAAAATGCAAATCGTGCAAGAAGCTTATTGGTTTGAAAAAAACTTCCATGCTTCAGCATTTTTCTTGGGCTCCGCTAAATGCAAATTGTGCAAGAGGCTTGGTTTGAAAAAAAATGCAGAGCGGACGCATGTTCTGTTTTGATTGTCTCCGATTTTTTATCGCCTCTGACAAATTCACACGGAATGTAAAAAGTTCTCGACCATAGGCGATATTGCAAAGTACTGGTTAACACAGGGACCATCTAATTTCAATAGCCTTTGGTACAACTTCACGACTCACACAAGTGTCATGATGTTTTGCGGCGCATGCTGACATTGATTCCAAATGGCGCCTGAAAGTAAATTCTGAACTCCTATGTACGAAGACTTTTGACAAGCAGTGCATCTGGCTTCATAGCTTTTCGCGGGCAATTTAAAATAAACTGTGACCGTTTATTCGATCCATATCAAGTGAATGGCCGCAAAAGAGATTAGTGAGGCATTTGCCATTCACAGCACCCATCTCGCCTTAGCTTTTCCAGGCAATTTAAAATAAACTGTGACCGTTTATTCGATCCATATCAAGTGAATGACCGTAGAAGAGATTAGTGAGGCATTTGCCATTCACAGCACCCATCTCGCCTTAGCTTTTCCAGGCAATTTAAAATAAACTGTGACCGTTTATTCCATCCATATCAAGTGAATGGCCGTAGAAGAGATTAGTGAGGCATTTACAATTCACAGCACCCATCTCGCCTTAGCTTTTCCAGGCAATTTAAAATAAACTGTGACCGTTTATTCCATCCATATCAAGTGAATGACCGTAGAAGAGATTAGTGAGGCATTTACAATTCACAGCACCCATCTCGCCTTAGCTTTTCCAGGCAATTTAAAATAAACTGTGACCGTTTATTCCATCCATATCAAGTGAATGACCGTAGAAGAGAATTAGTGAGGCATTTACAATTCACAGCACCCATCTCGCCTTAGCTTTTCCAGGCAATTTAAAATAAACTGTGACCGTTTATTCCATCCATATCAAGTGAATGACCGTAGAAGAGATTAGTGAGGCATTTACAATTCACAGCACCCATCTCGCCTTAGCTTTTCCAGGCAATTTAAAATAAACTGTGACCGTTTATTCCATCCATATCAAGTGAATGACCGTAGAAGAGATTAGTGAGGCATTTACAATTCACAGCACCCATCTCGCCTTAGCTTTTCCAGGCAATACACACCCTTGGACTTTCCTTTGTTTTTTAACGGAATCTGAAGTTCATATGATAGTTTTTGTGGCCATTTGAGTTTTGAACCTTTTTGTTTTTCGCAGGCATGTGTTTAGTTTTTTAATTCCTTTGAAATGATGATTCGTTTTGCTGTAGGTGCGCTTTTCTTAGTTTGCCAGCAGATGCGGTCCATATTTGCTGATCCTATCCTCGTTTGGTCATTGTGCAAACATTTTTGCAATTATTAACAGAATAAAGCACTGAATTTTGCTGTTGGGTTTCCGTAACACTTAATGACAAACCCATTGAAGTGTATGACACCGAAGACTTTCGTGCATCGCCACAGTTCGTAGCTGTTCGATTTTAGTGAGTTCCACAATCATGTGTTATTTCCTAATATGCGTGTACCATCTATTCTCTCTTGAGCTTTGTTCAGTTGTCTCCATCCCCGTCTGATCTCGATTGTCATTCACTTCATCTCATCTCGATCCTTTAGCTCTTTGCGTTTGCAAAACTTTGGTTCAATGCCCTCTGCAAACCACCGATAGTTTCAGTTGGAGAGCTCTCATGGTGGCAGGTAATTTGCATGCTGCTGGTGATAGTTGTTTAGAAATCTACATTTCATGGCATTTCATAGGCTGAAGATTAGGGTACCCGGGGTACCTCCTGACATCTCAATAGGTCCCTCAATTGGCTTCAATTCGTTGAAAAAACGCAATCACTTTTGTTTCTACAGTGCTACATTGGTGGATCCACGGCCAAGAACTAAGTTGTGGAATTGGAAGTAGAACGCTTTCTTTTTCAACCAGTTCACCTCTAAAGGAGACTTTAGTGATACGTCGTGCCCGCGACTCTGGCTCTGGCGTGAGGTATGGGTCAAAGCTCCAGCACAGTTCAGAACCCCTTGGAAGGAGATCCGGGGGACAAAGTCCGCCACCAAATCGAGACCTTTTTTGAATTTTGGTGTTTTTGGTGAAATTTTCCCAAAAATATCGAAAATCAATATTTTGCTAGGCGAGCGGGGCGGCAAACCCTCTTCCCCTTTCTGGATCCGCCACTTCTCTGTTTGCGGAGGCAACACTTAATAATTAGGAAAACATCATGATTGATCGAATTCCGTGATCAACGGGAAAATTAGTTTTTAGGTTTACAAAACATCTCTGATCAGTGCAGGCGAAAAAATTACGTACATTTCCGATGGATTCCAATGCAAGAAATTGGAGACAGTTCTGCTGCTTATACAGGGTGAGTCCCTCGAATGTTGGTTTTTTTCGATCGCAGTTTCAGCGAAAACGGCTGCACCTGCAATTGTGGTGCAATTGAGGTTTTGGAGCCTGGTTCTTTTGCGCTTCGTTTGGTTCCATTTGGTTCTCCCAAATTGACACCCCCACACCCTTTTTGGGGATGGGTAGTTAGTGTTGTTTTTATGCTGCGCATTATCTCCGGAACTGTGCTTCGGAGGTCCATGGTTTAAATTACAAAGTTGTTCATTTCCTTGATCTGAAGGCACCAGAAGTGATCCGACTCAAATCCATCCCTTTGCGTCCGTTATAGGGGCGATTTTCTGCGGGGAGGGGTAGAGGGGTTGGAGGGGCGTTTCTCAGCAGGCATGAGTTCTTCGTGTCTCGGATGATGGGGCATGAGACCTCAGTCTTCTTGCGATTCGGTGAAGCCACATTTGGGGGTGTCTGAAGGGGTGCAAGGGGTGGTTATGGAGATATCTCCGTTTTCGCGGAAATTGCGATCGAAAAAAACCTACATTCGAGGTGACTCACCCTGTAAAATCTGCTTTTCGCCTCAAAGGAAATTTTTCGCAGGTATACACGACGATGAAAATAATGAAAAAACAAAAAACAAATTTAGGGGATATTTTCCTGTAACATCAGGTGTCGCAGGTCTATATGCGAGATGGTGGGCCATCTTTGAAATTGATTGTTGTATGCTTATTAATCGTGACGGGAGAGTGAAATTCAGGAGAAATTTCCGTGAGTCATTCAATCTCATTAGAGCCATAATGCTCGTACCCTAAATTAATGCAACACACTCGAGAGAGGCTTTTCGTCTGTGAGAGTGAGCGAGAAAGAAGTGTTAGGCCCTATTCTAGCATTATAGGCTGGCCTAATCCATCCAAGGCGTACACTCTTCGCCTGGTGTATTTATCCCGTCTTATAATACAGGGTACGATAAAAAGTCCCGAGTGAAGAACCGCAGAAAAATTATGCATTGCGTCCACAAGCGCGTACAAAATTGTGTTTCCCACACACGTGTGCGCCCATTTAATTATTGCCTCCGTGATTATGTTAGCTATCTCAGCATGAACAAGAGTTCTATATTGCAATAAAAATTAAAAAGCGAAAACTTTCATTTCTGCAGAGCTGAGTTTTTGCAAAATTTTATTGATGGCCTGTATATTTTCGTGCACATGAGCACTGCATAATTCAATCGCTAATGCACAAAAAAGGCCGATGCAAAGACTAAACAAACCGTTATAAATTCATATGGTTAAACGACAACTTTCGCAATTGTACGAGTGCACAAAAATACCGAATTCTGCAGAAATAAAAGCTTTCCGGTTTTAAACTCCGTCCGAGTGCGTATAGAGTTTCTTGTGGGTCCATGTTTGAAAAAAAATAAAAATTTTATGGTGTTCCTACATAGTTTCTCCTGGTGAAATTGATCATGGCTCATTATCAATATATGCTCATAATCAATACTCATAATCAATAATTGATTATGCTTCGCTGAAGGAAGATTGTCGCTTTTTGTTCTGCTTCGGACGTTTGGTTGTTTTTCAGGGATGTGTCGTCCCATCGCAAAGGATGTGTTTGTCACGGTGATCACAATCAAAAGCTGAACGAGGAGCCCATTTCGGTGCGATTTTCAGTTTGGACTTTCAGTTTGCGACTTCATTTTGCGGACTTTCTGCTGAACTTTTCCAAACCGCCTGCTGCAAATATGCGGACATCACAAAGGCATAAGTATTTGATGATGCAAATGTATGGAAGTTGTTGCATTGACAACAGCTTGGCTATAGGCTAGAGAAATTAAAACGCCGGAAGTGCGAGAACGTTCTGCAGTTGTGTGCAATTTCAGTGGTGGAACTGTGTGCGTGCAGCAAGTGGTGCGAACAACCATCGAAACATCCCACGGATCCATGATTTACTACAGGGAGCGTTGTCGCGGGACTTTTGAACGACCCGTTTTGGTACACATGACTCAATTGCGTCATCTTTATTGTTAATGTATTCCTGCTGGAGAGCCGCCCTGTGCATGGCCATACCAGACCAGACAATCATTCGAATCCCTTCAGCAAACTAAAACTTGGCTCTGGCAGAGGTTATATTCGTTGCATAGTTCTCCCAGTTTGACATTTCTGGATTGGTTAATGTTAATTTTCGTTTTATTCCTCGATACGCGCCGGCATAATAATTTACTGCTGAATAGTTAGGGTGTAACGGGTGTTCCAAAAATGTGTGTCAAACACAGTTTTTACCGCATCACAAATTGTGTGGGGCACCATATTCAATAATAATTGCAGAATTGCGAGTTTCTCTTCTTTGCCGTAGACACAACGATGGCACAACGCTGATAATATACATGGCCATTTGAAGTTTGACCAAACTCAAAATGCAGTTGAGATCCAAGAATAAAAATGATCTGAGACACATTGAGTAGGCCTAACCCATTTCCAAAAACAAAGCGATGATAGCCAAGAAGTTTTCATGCACAAAAAATGCAACTTCATCATTCGAAGAAAAAATGGGTGAATGGAACATATGGCATGCAGAGACTTCAGAGCTTCATTTAACGGCCAAGTGCAGATAATGAGAACAAAATGATGGAGAGGTCATCGGATATGACCCCCCAATTTCAGAGAGCAGCTGAAGACGCGAAATCCCTGACGTCTCACCGCTCACTACAAGACCCTCGAGGAGGAAACAGTGTCCCCAAAAGCAGCGTTCTCCAAATCTTTGGGCTGGAAAATTATGTGCACACCCTGTCGAAACTGGGCACACGAAATGAAACAGCAAAACTATTGATTTTGAGGCCGGAGTGGATGGCTAACTCCGCATCTCGATTTGAAGGACGGGGTTGAAGGGCCGGTGGCGATAGCCCCTCCTGGTCAGCAGCCGTCGTCCGGAACGGCCCGACTTGTGGTTCATCCTAGGCTCTGCACCCATTCCTCCTATAGCTAGGCACTAGGCACAATCAAATCAGGAATTATAATTATATTTCGGACATTAAAATAGAAGTTGGAGAACTGGAATTGTTCCACCCTCTGTTGATTATGAGGGGTGTCGGGTGAGAGGGTGCAGGCGAGACGGGGTGTCGGGCGTTGGGGGAGATTTTAATTTAGTTAAAGTTGGGACGAACTTTAGTTTGTTCGGCATCGCATTATGCAGCCTTCGGCCGTCCTCATTACCATCAGCACACCCATGCACCCTCACCCCCGGACCAACACCCCACACCCTTGGCACACCCTCCACCCTTTGAAAATCCAGAACCCATTTGTCCCTTTCTGTTTAACTTTATGCAAATCAGCCTAGAAATGCTATTCCGTTCTATAAATTAATCTAAACACGCGTGATGTGTTGGTGATGTGCTATGGGGCAGGGGAGGTATGGTTAGGCAAGGATTCCTGGCGACTGAAACAAATAAAAAGCCTAGGGAAATGAAGGGAAATATTAATTCAGGCGAGAACATGCAGGACGAGGCACATTCAGGCGACCAAATTATAATTCTGATTTCCAGTTTGATCCTGTGTGAGTCATGTTTTCCTGGAAAGCCTAAATTTTGATCTCGAGATGAGGATAAAATACGTCGGTATAAGTGGCGCGTCATCGAAGGAGTGCGGAGTAGGATGTGCAGCCTTGTTGCCCCAAAACTAATCCTGAATGTTATAGGTCGGAAACAAATTTATTGAATTTTGAAATTTTCCAAATTTGGGTGCGCTCCATT